>JAUKWE010074687.1:0-52692 GCA_032356425.1 Cumathamnion decipiens | reverse complement strand
TGATGGCCGCGGTGGCCGGCGGGCGCGCCGCGGCGGCCGCCCCGCGTCCGCAGCCCGGCCCCGGCTGGGGGACCGCCGTGCTGGTCAACCGCGACGGCTCCGACGGCCCGCGGTATCCGCTGGCCAGCGAGTACCTCGTCGTCGGCCGCGCCGGCGCCGACATCGCGTTCGACGAGGATCGGTTCCTGGCCCGGCAACACGCGCGGATCGAGCGCGGCGGCGACGGGGTCGTCAAGGTCCAGCCGCTCGACACCCTGAACGGCGTGTTCCGCAAGACCGACGCGCCGGTCGAGCTCACCGACGGCATGACGATCCTGGTCGGCCGCGAGGTCCTGCGTTACGAGCGGGTCGATCCGGAGGAGACCAAGCTGCACCCGCTCGTGCGCCACGGCGTCGCGCTGTTTGGCTCGCCGCCGCGCGAGCCGTGGGGCCGGTTCGTCCAGCTCGTCCCGTCGGGCGGCTACCGCGACGTCCGCCACCTCGCGGGCGAGGAGGTCGTGCTGGGCCGCGAGGAAGGCGACCTCGTGTTCCGCGACGACGCGTTCATGTCGCGCCGCCACGCCGTGGTGACCTGGGACGGCAAGCGCGCGCAGATCACCGATCTGGGCAGCTCCAACGGCACGTTCGTCCGGATCTCGGGACCGACCGCGCTGCGGCACGGCGACCACGTTCGCCTGGGCGATCAGCTCCTGCGGATCGAGCTCGGCAGGTGACGTGAGCGAGCTGTCCGTGCCGCGAGCCACCTTGCTCGACATCGTGGTGGTCGCCGCCAGCGATGTCGGGCAGGTGCGCGAGCACAACGAGGATCACTTCCTGGTCGGCAACCTCGACACCAAGCTGCCGGTCGACGTCGCCGAGCCGTGGGTCACGGCGAGCGAGCGGGGCCCCTTGCTCGTCGTGTGTGACGGCATGGGCGGCGTCGAGGGCGGCGAGATCGCCTCCGAGCTCGCCGCGCAGGTGATGTGGCGCGAGATGAAGCGGACCCCGGCGACCCGGAATCCGGAGGTGTTTGCCCGCCTCCTGCGCCGCGCCGTCCGCGTCGCGAACCACGATGTCCACGCGATGGCGCGCCGCGAGCCCGGCCTGCGTGGCATGGGGACGACGCTGTCGGCCGCCGGCGTGGTCGGCGACCGGCTGATCCTGGCCACCGTCGGAGATTCGCGGGCCTACGTGCTGCGCGCGGGGGCGCTCGTGCAGGTCACGCGCGATCAGTCGCTGCAATCGGCGCTGCTCGCCGCCGGGCACAGCGAGAACGAGGCGGCGAGCGCGGGCGGCGCGATCCTGCAGGCGCTGGGCGTCGGCTCCGACGTCGAGCCGTCGCTCTCGATCATCGAGCTGCGCCGCGGCGACCGCGTGCTGCTGTGCAGCGACGGCCTGCACGGCCTCGTCGGCGACCCGGCGCTCGCCCTGCTCCTGTCGCAGCCGCATACCGTCGCCGAGGCGGTCGCGCTCTTGATCGCGGCGGCGCGCGCGGCCGGCGGCAGCGACAACATCACCGCCGTCGTGTGCGAGCTCGCGGGCGATCGCCTGGTCCCGCCCGCCGGTGACGACGATCTGCCGACGTTCCGGGAGTTCGACCCCCAGCAGGAGGGCGATCCCGCCCTGACCTCGACGTCCTACGTCGCGCGCCGGCTGGCGGCGCGGGTCGGCATCCCCACGCCGTCGATCCCGCCGTCGATCCCGGTGACCGGCCAGCACGCCGTGCTGCGCTCGTCGATCGGCATCCGGTTGCCGTCGACCGCCTTGCCGGTCGAGCAGGACATCGAGGGCCCCGCCCGACGGCGCCTGCGGGCCGGCCCCCTGGCGTGGTGGCCCTATGCCATGATCGCCGTCATCGCGTGCATGATCGCGTGGTGGCTCGGCGGCCGATGATACCATCTCACCCGTGCGGGTCGTCATCGACCACGTCGCGGGCAGCCGCCGGGGACAGCGTCAAGAGTTCGCTGCGGGATCCCGCGTCCGTTTCGGCCGTCATCCCGAGTGCGAGGTGTCGTTCGATCCGTACCGCGACATCGACGCCAGCTCCCGCCATGCCGAGCTGCGCAACGTCGAGGCCGGCTGGGTGCTGGTCGATCTCGGCAGCTCGAACGGCACCTATGTCGAGGGCCACCGCGTCACCGAGACCCCGGTCGTCCAGAACGTCCCGGTCGCCATCGAGTTCGGGCCCGGCGGGCCGCGGGTACGCCTGTTCGTGGGCGACGACAAGGCGATCGAGGCGCTGCCCCCGGCGCCGGTCGAGGTAGCCCGTCCTACATGGCTGGCGCCGGTGATCTCGGGTGCGGCAATCCTCTTCGTGATTCTCCTGTTCGCGCTCCGCTGCTAGCGGATCTTCGCTGGGATTTTCGCGGGAATGTTGCGTGCCAAGTCTGGATTGTTCTGCGAAAATCCGGCGGAATGACGTGCCCGTCGTGCAACTCGCCGCTCGAGCCGACCGCTCGATTTTGTGGCGTGTGCGGCTATCGACTGGCACCGAATCGTCCGCTCGGCGGCGGCGCGTCGTCGTCCGGGCTGCAGCGCCCCCTCGAGCGCGCGCAGCCGGCCGCCGCGGCCAGGTCGGCCGCGCCGGCGGACGGCAACAAGGCCGTGCAGAACCCATCGGGGCAGCCGCCAGGGCAGGGGCCGGCGCAGCCGGGGGGCCCCAAGCAGCCCGGGCGCGGGATCGCGAAGTCGCGCACCAAGTCCTCCGACGACATCTACCTCAACGAGGTCCTGAACAACCGCTTCAAGGTCGAGTCGAAGATCGGCGAAGGCGGGTTCGGCGCGGTGTACCGCGGGGTCCAGCTCGCGACCGGCCGCAAGGTCGCGCTCAAGCTCCTGCACCCGGAGATGACGAAGGACGAGAACCTCGTCGCGCGATTTCGTCGCGAGGGCATGGTGCTGTGCAACCTGCGCGACGCGCACACGATCACGACGTATGACTTCGATCAGACGCCCAACGGCACGCTCTACATCGCGATGGAGCTGCTCGAGGGCAAGAGCCTGCACCAGCTGTTTCATGAAGAGGCGCCGCTCCACTGGAAGCGGATGTTCAAGATCCTCACCGAGATGTGCAGCTCGCTCGCCGAGGCCCACGCGCAGGGCATCGTGCATCGCGATCTCAAGCCCGAGAACATCTATCTCGAGACCCGCTCGGGCAACCCCGAGTTCGTGAAGATCCTCGATTTCGGCATCGCGAAGGTGATGCGCGGCGAGACGATCGATCCGCAGTCGCCGCAGCTCACGGCGACCGGTCAGACGCTCGGCACGCTCGAGTACATGTCCCCCGAGCAGCTGATGGGCAAGCCGCTCGACGGCCGTAGCGACGTCTATGCCCTCGGCGTGCTCGCCTACGAGATGATCACCGGGCGCCTGCCGTTCCCCGACGCGAAGGGCCCGGCGGGCCTCATCACCGCACAGCTCAAGCAGACGCCGATGCCGCCGTCGCAGGCAAACCACAAGGCGACGCTGCCCAAGGCCGCCGACCGCGCCATCCTCAAGTGCCTCGAGAAGGACAAGAACAGCCGGTACCCCGACGTCTCCGCGCTCGCCGCCGCGCTGCAAGCCGTCATGGCCGATCAGAGCAGCGAGCTCGCCGCGTTCAAGCAGATGCAGGTCCCGGCCGGCGCGAACCGCCAGCCGCCGCCCTCGGCCGACATGCTCGAGACGCGGCGCGGTGAGTTGCCGGACATGGCGCCGCCGCCGCCGCTGCCGATGACCCCGATGCCGGGGATGCCCGGCGATCGGTCGTCGGGCATCGCGCCGATGGGGGCTCGCATGGCGCCGGGACCGCAACCACCGCTCGTCATGACCCCGCCGGGCGGCTCGCCGTTCGCGCAAAAGCCGATCCCGTCCACGCCCACGCCCTATCCGCTGGGCCGGGGCGGTCCTGCCCTGCACGGCGGTGCGCCGCAGCCGATCGCCATGTATCCGCCGGAGCCGCGCTTCCCGGCGGCGGCGGGGGCCGCGCCGCGGTCGTCGAAGAAGATCGTCTGGTGGGTGATCGCGCTGCTCGCCATCGGCGCCGGCGTCGGGACGACGATGGCCCTGCTGTTCGGCAAGTGAGTCGCGTCGCGGCGCTGGTCAGCGAGCCAGCGCCGCGCGGGCGCGCGCCTCCCCGTGGGGATCGTCGGGACCACCGTCGAGCCAGGCCTGGAACGCCGCGCGCGCGTGCCCCAGGTCGCCGCGCGCCTGCGCGATGATCGCGTCGAGCTCGAGCGCCTCCGGCAGTGCCGGTGCGCGGCTGCGAGCCCGCGCACATGCCTCCGCGGCGCGGCTGCGATCCCCGGCGCGTAGCGCGGCCCGCGCGATCCGCAGATCGGCCCGCGCGGCGGCAAGGCTCTCGGCCCGATCCGGCTCGACGCCCGGCTCGGCGGCGATGTCGGCGGCGGGCGCGGCGCGATCGCCCTCGTTGCGCAGCTCGTGCCGGAGATCGAACGCACGCATGCGTCCGGACGCGCGCGGATCGGCGACCCACAGCGCGAGCGAGGCAGGATCGATGATCACCGCCTGCACCGTGCGGCCGTCATCGATCACGCCCCGGTGGCCGAGCGGGCGCGCGGACTCGTCGACCGCACGTTGATCGCGGAGGATCGCCGCCATCGCGCCGACCTCGGCGAGCGGCAGGTGCAGGAGCTTGCCGGCGCGCTCGACGCGGCTCTGGGTCGGCAACGTCCGCCGCGCGCGATCGTTCTGGGGGTCGCTCGCCAGCGCGTTGGTCGTCAGGACATCGCCGAGCGCGGGCGACTTCGGGTTGCGCTCGACGATCGCCTTGCTCGGCGTGCGCTCGATCTGGACCCACTTGCCGCTCGTTCCGTCGATCACGACGATCACCGCGCTGCCGAGCGTCGCCGAGCTCTCGATGAGCTTGATCGCGTCGTCGAGCGTCCTGGCTTGCTCGAGCACCGTCCGCACGAGCAGCGAGACCGGCCGTGCCGTCCGGGTCACGCGAACGTCGATGGTGCGCGCGGGATCGACCATCACCACGATGCCCTCGGCGTTGATCCCGGTCACCGTGCCGAGCTGGCCAGGCCACCCCACGCCCGCCCACGCGATCCTGCCATCCGGCTTGGCGATCGTGACCACGGGGATCGCCGAATCGCCGCCATCATCGAGCCCGGGGAGCGCCAGCGTCCGGCCGATCCATACCCGCGCGGGCGCCTGCGCCTGCGACCCGATCAGCGTGAGGCTATGGGCGATCACGTGCTGCTCGACTTCATCGCTGCGCGGTGACGGCGCACCCACATCGATCACCGCCTGGTCGCGGAGCAGCTCGTCGTACCCCAGGGCGACCCCGCTCGCCACGGCGCCGCGCGTCATGCCGGCCACCATCCGGCGATCCTGCTCGACCAGGCCGTCATCGATGAACCGCCAGCGCCATGCCAGGCGGATGCCATGGGTAAGCTCGCCCAGCATGCCGTCGTCCGACACCGTCCCGGCGATCGACGGTGCCGTCGCCACCGTGATGGGCGCCAGCCACGGCGCGAGCAGCCGGCCATGCGCGGCGCCCAGGGCATGCGCATCCCCGGAGGCCCGTAACACCGCGACCCCACCCACCCAGGTGAGCGACGCGTTGCCGTACACCAGGGCGGGCGGAGCCCCCGGGGCGAACGGGACCGCCGAGATCTCGCCCTGCACGTCCCCGGGGGGCATGTCATACGCCACCGATCGCCGATAAATGAACCAGGCGACGACCACCGCCACGCCCAGCATGGCGATCGCGATCACACCGGCCCGCCACGGCCTTGGGACGCCTGCACGGCGGCCGCCGATCACCAGGTCCGGCATTCGCAGTCGGTAGTACCGCGAACCGGCAAATTTGGAAGCACCGTGCGTCGGTGAGCGCCGATTTCCACATTGACCGCTCCGAGGCCGGTTGCTAGCCTCATCAGACCAGGCCCCCCGTCGATGTCCGGATTCACTCCATCGACCGCCGTCCTGGCCGGAACCGCCGAGCCCCTGCTCATCGCCGTTATCGGCCTGCTCGCCCTGGTGATCCTGGGCTTGGCCGCGCTCGCCCTCCTGCTTCGCCGGCGCAATCGCGTGCAAGCCGCCGCCGCGCCGGCGCCAGCGCGCCTCCCGGCGTCCGCACCCGCTGCCCCCTCGCTCCCTCGGCCGCGCCCACGCCCAGCCCAGCACGTTCGCAGCGGTGGTGGCAGCGGTGGTGCCAGCGGCGGCCTCGCCGTGGCGACGTCGAGCGCGATGGTCTGCCCGACCTGTCGCACCGAGTACCACGGCATGACCTACTGCACGCGCGACGCGCGTCGGCTCGTGCCACCGGAGGAGATGCTCGGGGGGCCAGGCCTCGGACCGATGCGTGCGCTGTCACGCAGCGCCGGCCTGGTCTGCATGGCGTGCCGCCGCGCCTACGAGCCCGGCTTGCGCAGCTGTCCGCACGATGGCAACGAGCTGGTTCCGTTTCCGGTCTACAACGCCACGCGTCCCCGCCGCGCGAAGACCACCGAGCCCGCGGGCGTGATCGCCCGGATCTGCCCGGTCTGCGGTTCCAAGTACGATCTCAACGCGCGGTTCTGCGGCCACGACGCCGGCCAGCTCGTCGTGATCAACTGAGAGGCCTTCCCACGCTGACGGCGCCGATCGCGGCGTGCTCGTCAGATCGCTTCGCAGAACTCGATGCGGCGCGGGACCTTGTACGGCGCGAGGTTGCGGGCGCAATGATCGATGATCTCCTCGGCGCCGCACTTCTGCTTCATCACGACGCGCGCGACCACCATCGCTCCCGCCATCGGATCGGTGACGACGGTGGCCTGCGCGGCCTTGATCTTCGGAAACGCCTCGAGGCAGCCCTCGACCTCGCCGAGCGCGACGCGCTTGCCGTCGACCTTGACGACATCATCCTCGCGGCCGGTCAGCTGCAGGCGGCCGTTCTTGTCGATCTTGCCGAGGTCGCCGGTCCGTAGCCACCCGGTCTTGTCGATCGCGCCGATCGCGACCATGCCCGACGCGCGCGCCGATGCAGGCGCCTTCTCGTCGTCGAACGGGCCGATCGACTTGGGCGACAGCGTCTTGCTCTTGACCCAGATGAGGCCGCCGTCGCTCGCCTTGCCGGGCTTGAGCGCTGACCCGTCGGGCGAGGTGATCTTCACCTCGACGCCCTCGATCGGCTTGCCGACTGTCGTCGGATACTTCCCGCTGTCCTCGAGCGTCACCGTCGCGGCCTCGGTCGAGTGGTAGCAGCTGAGCAGGCGGATCCCGTACTTGTCGCAGAAGTCGTCGGCGACGGCCTGGTCGAGCCGCGAGCCGGCCGCGAGGTAGCGCGGCGTCTTGACCTCGAGCTTCTTGGCGGTCGGCAGCTTCGAGAGCTCGGCGTACATCGAGGGCGTCCCCGGCAGGACATCGACGTCGTGCTCGCGCACCAGCTTGCCGATCCGGCGCGCCGAGATCTCCTCCTCGAGGAACATCGTCGAGCCGAGCTTGAGCGTCGGCAAGAACCCGAGGTCCCAGCCATACGCATGGAACAGCGGGACGGCGACCAGGATCCTGGTCGCCTGGGTCATACCGAGCGCGCTGATCGCGTGATCGACCGCGGCGACCGTGTTCTTGTCGGTGCGCAGCACGCCCTTCGGATCCCCGAGCGAGTCCGCCGTGAACAGGACCGCGATCGGGTCGACGCCGTGATCCGGCGCGGCGCGCTTGTAGACGCTGCACGTCAGGAGGGTGCCCTGGAGCCGGCGTCGGACCTCGGCGGCATCGCCCGCGATCGGTACGTTGGGCGGTGGGGTGTGCAGCAGCGGTGGGGCAGGGCGCGCGACCCGCGAGCGCGGCAGCGTGCTCGGCGGTACCGGGGCGCTCGTGCCGTTGGCCGAGATCGACCCTTCGCTGCCGCGCGGACGCGTCACCAGCGCGCGAAGCGGCGCCGCGGCCAGGATCAACTCGAGCTCTCGCCCCCCGGTCGTCGGATCGATCGGGACGATCGCCGCATCGAGCCGCGACAGCGCGAGCGCGAGGATGACGAAGTCGGGCACGTTGCCGAGCATCAGCCCGACCCACGCCCCCTCCTTGATCCCCATGCTCTTGAATTCTTGCGCCCGCCGGTCCACTCGATGCAGAAGTCCGCGCCACGACAAGTAATTGTCGCGGTACACCACCGCTTTATTATTACCCTGGGCCTTCGCGGCCTTCTTGAGCCAATCGTAGAGCAGGGTCATGGATCCTCAGTGCCCGGGCCAGAGCCTGAGCGGGCGCACTGTACCAGGCGACTGCCATGGGCTCAATGCGTGGAACTGGCTTGATTTAACCGACGATCCGCGAGAACAACACGCAGTGAGCGCTGTGTCCGCCCCCAGGCCCGACGAGGCCCTCGACCCAGGCTCAGGCTCGGGCTCAGGCTCAGGCTCAGGCTCAGGCTCAGGCTCGGGCTCGGGCTCAGCCTCGGGCTCGGATGCCGATGGCTGGGCGCTGCTGGAAAGCCTGCGCCGCCGGCTGGACGATCAGGCCGCGCAGGGCCGCAAGACCTCGGCGCAGGTCACCCAGCTCGCCGAATCGATCGTCGCGCTCGTCGAGCAGCAGCGCCGGCGTTCACTGTGGCTCAACGTCAACTCGTTTGTCGCATACCTCATGTTCACGATGCTGTGCGGTGCGGGGTGCTATTTGCTCTATCTCAGCCGCGCGCACGAGCTCACCGCGGCACGCGATCGAGCGGTCGGCGAGCGCGCCGCCGCTGTCCGGAGCGCGGACGATGCCACCCTGCGCGCCGTCGCGCGCGAGGCCGCCGACAACAAGGCGTGGGAGGTCTACCAGCTGCTCGAGGCCGGCAAGCGCGGCGAGGCCGTCACCAAGCTCGATGCGCTGCGCGACCAGCCGCTGTCGAAGACCGAGCGCGCCGTGCTGGCGGCCCGGGTCCACGATACCCAGGTGATGGAGGTCGACGCCGCGCTCAAGGCGGCGGTGGCGTCGTTCAAGGCCGGCCGGCAGGGCGACGTGATCAAGCCCCTCGAGGCCGCGCTGACCGGCGAGCCGCCGGGGGCGCGCGCTGCGACGATCCACTACTACCTCGGCGTCGCGTACGCCAGGACCGAGCTCGACAAGGCGATCATGCACCTGCAGGCGGCGATCGCCGGGGATGTCGATCAGGAGGACGCGCGGTTCCAGCTCGCCTCCGTCCTCGATCGCAGCGGTGCGTTTGCCCAGGCGCGCGCCGAGTACGATCGGTTCGCGACCGCGCATCCGCAGTCCCAGTTTGCGATGTTCGCCATGCGACGCTCGGCGACCCTCGTGCGGATGCCCGCTTCCCTGCCACCCGCTGCGCGCCCAGCCCCCGGCGCCGGGGTGGCACCGGTGCCCGGCGTGCCGCCTTCTCCCGGTTCCCCGGGAGCCGGTGCGTCGCCCGCGTCCGGCGTACCGCATCCCGCCGGGGGCACTCCGCCGGCTGCACCGGCCTCACCACCGACCGCAAAGCCGATCTCGCCACCGCTGCCAGGTGTGCGCGCCAGCGCCCCGGGGATTCGCCCGGCCTCCGGTGCCGCCGCGCCGCCCGCCGCCGGCGTGCATGGCCAGGCCGGGTATCCAGGGCTGAAGCCGGCCGCCAGGCCCATCGTGGCGCCGACCCCAACGAGCCCGGCGCCGCCAGGCGGTGCCGCTGCACCTGCCGGCAAGCCGATGGTGCCGGCAACGCCCCCTGCCCCGAGCCCGGCGCCGCCAGGCGGTGCCGCTGCACCTGCCGGCAAGCCGATGGTGCCCGCAACGCCGCCTGCGCCGAGCCCCGCGCCGCCTCCCGGTGAGCCGGCCCCCGCGGCCAACCCACCGGATGGGTGATGGGTGCGCTGGTTTCACCGCCGCGTCGTGATCACACCGCCGAGATCAGCGGGGTACCGTCCGCCGTACGTGCCCGCATGGAGGGCGTCTCGTGGCAGGGCGGTGACCCGCGCTGTCCGCGCTGGGCAGATCTCGCGTATCTCCAGCTCGATCACCTGACCTTCGACGGCACCGCGCGCGGTGAGCTCGTGGTTGCCGCGGCGCTGGCCCCGCGCACCGTCTGGTTGTTTCGCCGGCTCTGGCGGCTGGGGTTCCCGGTGCGCCAGCTGCGCCTGGTCGACGACTTCGCCGCGTCCGATGAGGCCTCGATGGCCGCCGACAACTCCTCGGCGTTCAACTTTCGCGTCATCGCCGGCACCGATCAGCTGTCACAGCACGCCCTCGGCCGGGCGATCGACATCAACCCCGTCGAGAACCCGTGGCGCAAGCTCGCATCCCCGCGGCAAGGCCCCGGCCCCGTCGGCGAGCCCGTCGCGAGTCCGATCCCGATCATCGATCGCATCATCCCCGACGCAGGCAAGGCGTTTGCCGATCGCGATCTCCTCCGGCCCGGCATGATCGTGCGGCCCGGTCCAGTCGTCGCGGTATTCGATGAGCTGGGCTGGGAGTGGGGCGGGGACTGGCGGCATTCGTTCGACGATCACCACATCGCGTGGTGGCGCCGGCTGTGACCGCGGCTTGGAGCCCTGGTGTACCCTCGCGGTGATGCCTCAGGTCGTCGAGCTACCACCCATCGGCCAGGACGCGCGTGGCGCGCTGGCCGCCCTGGTTCGCGTTTGCAAGGAGACCCCCGCGAAGGGTGAGCCGTTTCGTGAGCTGCGCAACCGGCTGCGCGCCGCCAAGCTCTGGGATCGCGACCGGCCCGCCGTGCTGCTGCGCTTCCTCGGCACCGGCGGCGCGACCGCGATGCCGTCGCTGTTCATGCAAGCCCTCGCCGCGGCCAACGGGGACGACGAGACCGCGATCGCCGTCCTCGATCGCGTGTGGCACTTGAACCCGCTCCTGGGCAAGACGGTCCTCGAGCTGGTCGCGCAGCGCGCGTATCACAAGGACGAGATCTACAAGCACCTCGCCTCGGCGGCGTATCGCGGCATCGTCCCGTCGCGCCCCGCGCTCGAGACCTGGCTCCAGATCGCGATCGGCACGGGCCTGCTTCGCACCCTCGGCATCGCCGTCACCGCCGGCCCGCGCGCCGAGCGCTACACCGCGCTCGGCGCCGCGCTCGACGCCGACGAATTCCTCGCCGAGGATCGCCCGGAGCCGGAGCCCGTCATCCCGCACGTCGTCGATGACGAGGCGGCGCCGGTGGAGGCCGCCGCCCCCGAGCCCTCGATCCCGGTCACCGCCGCGGCCGCCGCCGGCTCGCCGCTCCCCGCGCCGCTGCGCCACCTCACGATCGAGGGCGTGCCCTGCCCGCGCAACCGCGAGCGCGTCGTCGCCACCTCGCGCTTCGTCCAGGGGTTCTCCGACGAGATCCTCGACGAGACCAAGCAGCGCATCGCGGCCTGGTGGGCGGAGGCGAACCAGCCATCGCCCACCTACCAGCCCGCCGACTTCGGCCTCGACCCCGAGGCCTGGGTCGAGCGCGCGGATGAGGTCGTCTACCGGGTCGCCGTCGCCGCCGCGCTCGCGTTCCGCCTCGATCGCGATCGCGCGGCCGTGCTGTCCGCGTTCAGCGCCCTCGACAAGGCCGGCGTGCTGGGCGATCTCTACCAGGGCACCGTCCCCGAAAACCTGCCGGCCCAGGTCGACGCGCGCGCCCTCATGCTCGCCTCGCTCGCCGCGCGCCGCTGCGCCGAGGTCCCCGAGCTCGCCGCGCAGCTCGACGGGCGCGCCACCGCCGCCGAGGCCTTCGCCTCGCTCGACGCCGCGCTCGGCCGCGGCCTGTTCCGCACCGAGCTGTTCTGGATCATGGACATGCTCGCCAAGCTCGGCGTGATCCGGTACGCCGACCTCGGCGACTTCACCGTCACCCCCCACCGCATCGTCCGCGACACCCTGTTCCGGCTCGGCTTCATCGATTCGCCCTACGCCAGCAACGGCCCGGCGCTCACCGCTGCCACCCGCGCCAGCCGGCGCGCGGTTCCCGACGGCCCCGCCGACGAGATCCTCGCGACCTTCGCGCTGGCCTGCGGCTGCGCCTACGACTGCACGCACCGCAAGACCTGCGACTACGCCTGCCGCGAGCGGCTGGACTAGCCGGATCAAACGGAGCTTTAGTTGTCTATCATCAACATCTTAGGGCGAATTTGGTGCTGCTCCGCGTGCGTGGTGATGGTCGCGGCTTGCGGGTTTCCCCGGCCGGCGGACGTCGCGGAGTGCACCAGCCGCGATGGCATGAGCTGCCCGGCCGACAAGCCGGTCTGCGACGTCGCTGGTGCCTGTCGTGGCTGCTTGTCGGATGATGAGTGTCCCAGCGGGATCTGCATCGAAGCCGATGGCACCTGCGCGGTGGATAGCTCGGTCGTGTTCGTGAGCAGCATCGGCGGCGATGGCGGTGACTGCGGGAGATCGACGCCCTGTGGATCGCTGGCCTTTGCGCTCCAGAAGGTGACCGTCGACAGATCGATTATCCGGGTCACCGGCGGCGTGCTGCCCACCGCTGGCTCGACGATCACGTTCACGAGTCCCGTTGTGATCGACTCCGATGGGACGACGTTCTCGACGCCAAGCACCGGCCCCAGCTTCGCGATCGCGAGCCTGGTCTCGGGGATCGTGACGATCGAAGGGATCTCGGTGACGACGAACGGTCTTGGCGGTCCTGCGATCACGGTCGGCACAGGGAGCGCCTTGCGTTTATACAAGGACGCCATCGATCACTCCCTGGTGCAGGTCAACGGTTCCCTCGAGGCGCGCAAGGTCAACCTGACCAGCAGCAGCATCACGTGTACCAGTGGGACCGTGACGGTTCGCGAGGCCACGTTCGACATGGCCGGCCTGAGCACGTCGAACTGCGCGACCACGGTCGTGCAGGACCGGTTTGCCCCAGCCCTCGGTAGCGCGGTCGATGGACGGGGAGGGCTCCTCACCGTGGAGAACAACGTCTTCGTCGTCCCCAGCGAGTTCGTGGATCTCATCGTTGCTACATCCAACGCACCTGGGAGCATCATCGCGTTCAACACCATCGTGAATACCTCGACGGTCGTGCAGTCGCCGGTGGCGATCACCTGCGATGCCGCCGTCAACGTGACGAGCAACATCATCGCCTACAACAGCACCAACCCGATCAACGGCACGGGGTGTGCGGCGCACGCATCGCTGTTCGATGTCGTAGGGGCCATGGATGCTCCAGGTAACGCTTCAGGCGAGGTCACGACCTTCTTCAAGGACCGTGCGGCGGGTGACTTTCGCCTCGCGGTGGGTAGCCCGGCACGGGGTATCGGGGAAGCGAACATCGTGACGATCGACTTCGCCGGCAACCCGCGCCCGACGCCGAGCGGGAGCCTGCCCGACGTGGGCGCCTACGAGGCGCCTTGAGCGCAACGTGCTAGGTTATCGTCATGTTGCCCGCCTTGATCGTCGGCGCTCTCACCGCCTGGTACCTGGGGCTTCGCGCAGGAATCATCGCTGCCGTGGTGACCGCGGCGGCGCTGCTGATCGCCATGTTCGTTCCTGTCCCTGGGATCACGCTGGCGATCTACGCGCTGGTCATCGCCTGGTCTGCGGCGGTGTATTTTCTCGGTGCAAAGATCACACAGCGAACCACCGGCCCCGGTTGGCTCGCTGGGATGACAGGGCAGGCGTCTTCCTGGGCTCGTAAGCTCATGAAGAAGAGGTGAGCAACCTCTCGAAGAGGCTATAGATTTGGCGATCCCGCCGGGGCCTGTGGGCACCATTTGGGGAGCAGCCCCCCAGGTTTGAGGTCGTTCGTCTCAGTGGGATCAGCAGGTTGGGTGCGGCACACAACGTGTAACTGTTGCGCAACATGCGCACCCCCATCTTTGCGGCAGTTCTGGGTCTCTCACTTGTTGGATGTCTCGTAGGCGATCCAGGAACGACTGGACCGGGGGGGGGCGACGATGGAACCGGCTCCGGCTCCGGTTCCGGCTCCGGCTCTGGCTCCGGCTCCAACCCTGTTCCGAAACTGGCTGTGTCGGTCGACAAGCCGACGTTGTCGACCGAGCTCCTCAGCACGAACATGGTCACCGTGACGCTGCAAGGCAGCGGCGGCTTCTCCGGCTCGGTGGCGCTCGCTGGCAGCGTCGTCGACGCGGCGGGCGCGGTCATCCCCGGATGGACCGTCTCGCTGGACAACGCGACGGTGAATGTTGGCGCCGACGGCACCGCCACTGCCGTTGCGACGCTGAAGATTCCGGCCCAGGCGACGGCCCTCGCGGGATCGATCAAGATCGATGCGACCCCGACCACCCTGGCCCCGATCAGCGCGGTCTCGGCAATCACGGTCGCCAACCAGCTGTCGCTGCCGATGGCCCTGGTCGGCGGTGCGTGCGGGAAGACGGCGAACCCCGCGCTGACCATCGCGCAGGGCACGAAGGTCATCTGGAAGAACGCGGACGCCGCGGCGCGCATCACGATCCACATCGGGGGCACTGCTGCAGGCTTCAAGCACGAGCCTGATCCCGGCATGAGCCCGGCCGGCACCGCTGGTGATACGTACGAGCAGACCGCGGCCGGCGCAGGCTCGATCACGTGGTACTGCCACGCCCCCGCGGACGCCAACCGGTACACGATCACCGTCCAGTAAGAACTTCCCACTCCATGCACCCACGACCCGCCAGGTGGCGGGTCGTGCCATTTTCGGGACCCCGAATGGGTAGCGCCTGGACCGGCGCCCGCAACGCAGGTGAACCGCAGCGCCTGTGAAGAGGCTGGTGCGGCATCGCAGGTGGTGCGCAGGTGGCGTGTTGCAAGGCGGAACTCGTGCTCCCCGCCGCGCACCCGACGGCCGTCCCACCCACAGGAACGATCATCGACGCAGCCTAGAAGCAGACGTACGGAGCTTTGCAGCTGTCGAAGATCGGGCCTTGCTCGCAATAGAAGCTGGCGCACTGGTTGTAGCCGTCGCAGGGCGACATGTTGGCGAGGGGGGCGACGCAGGTGCCCATCACCCCGCCGCTGTCGAACGCGCAGAACGAGTCGCCGCCACAGGTGCTGTCACACGGCATGCCGAGCGTCGGAACCTCGCGGCACAGGTGCGTCGCAAGCTCGCACTCCAGGTCGGGGGAGCACTCGATCGAGGCAGGGCAGGGAGCCCCGGCCAGACCGAACGTCACGCAGGTGTGCGTCTTCATGTCGTCGCAGCGCAGGTTCTCCTCGGCGCACCGCAGATAAGGACAGGGCTCGCCGACGTGTGGGAGCGCGCGGCAGGCGCCGGGCATCAGGGAGCTCGCACCGATGCAGCCGAGCCCATCGCCGCACTCGCGATCGCTGCCGCAGGGCATCCCGACCGCCGCGGGCACGTGGCACATCTTGTCGCTGCCGCACACCAGGCCGTCCGCGCAGTCGTGGGCCTTGGCGCACGGATCGCCGGCCTTGCCGGGAGCTTGCGCCGGCCGGCACGCCCCGACGCAACATGCCTTCTCCGGGCACGTTGCCGGCAGCTCGCACGTGCCGGACGCACACTCGGCGTCGATCGAGCAGCTGTCGCCCCCGGCAACCTTGCCGGCGAACATCTCGGCGCACGCCGTGGGTGGGATGTGCGAGTCGTGCGCGGTGAGGTCGCAGCTCTGCCTGGCGGTGGCGTCCACGCATTGCTTGGCGCGCTCGCCGTCGTAGTCGACCTTGTGGGCGGCGAGCGCGCCGGCCAGGCTCGCGTCAGGGATGATCCGGGCGACCGTCAGGCAGGACGCCTCGCTGGGGAACAGCCCGCACCGCGCGAGGCGCTCGCAGCGCGCTTGCTGCAGCTCCTGATCGAGATCGGAGAAGGCGATCGACGGCCCGCTGCAGGCCATCGCCATGACACTCAACAGGGCACCGGATCGCAACATGCGTGGTCGAGCCTACAGCGAAGCACGACGCGGATGGCCGCTGTTCGGCAGGGCCGCGACGCGCGGCGCGGTGAGCGTCACACGGCGCGGATGTGGCTCGCTACTGGGCGACTTCACGAAGCTTGCGCAGGAGCTCGCGCGCCTCGTCGCAGTGCGCCTGGGCGTCCTTGAGCGATTGCCGGATCAGCTCGAAGCTCGCGCGCGGCATGTTCGCGGAGTACTGCTCGAACTCACCCTCGGCCGCCATCACCTCGATGCGCAGGCTGGACAGCAGATCGTTGAGCTGTGCGGAGGTCTCGGACGTGGCGGCCGCGATCTCGAGCGCACGCCGGACCTTGACGCTGCCGGCCTCGGTCGCGAGCTGCTGCTCGGCGCGCTCGAGCTTGTTCTTGAGGCTGTCGCGCTCGATCTCGATCATCGACAGATCGTTCTCGAGATCCTCCATCCGCCGCGCGGTGTCCTGGTTGAACTTGTTCTGGCGGTAGACCTTCAGCTCGGTCTGCAGCTGCTCGAGGCGGCGCCGCAGCACCTTGATCTCGACGTCGGCCTCGCTGGGGCCGGTGCTGACCGGCGGCGGTGGTGCGACGGGTGCCGGAGCCGGCGCCTGCACCTGTGGCTGCATCCCGAGCGCCGAGACATGACCGGTCGGCGCGACCGGCACGACCGGGCCCATCCCGTGGTGCTGCATCATCGGGGCGGGTTGCTGCGCCGCGCCGCCGCCATCACCGACGGCCTGGCCGGTGTCGACGAACCTGAGCCAGAGGCTTCCGCAGCGCACGGCATCGCCGTGCTTGAACATGTGGCTCTGGACGCGCTGCTCCTGGAAGTAGACGCCGTTCGCCGAGCCGAGGTCCTCGAGGATGTAGCCGCCGCCGCCCCAGAAGATCCGCGAGTGATGGCGCGAGACCATCGCGTCGTCGGTGCGGATCGCGCAATCCATGGCGCGGCCGATCCTGATCTCGGTTGAAGCCAGATCGAGAGATCCCTCGATGCCCTGTGCATCGCGCCAGAGGAGCCGGGCCACGTACGAAAAAGGTAAGCCAGACCGACCAGATCCACAAGTTCGCTACTGGGGATCACACCGGCATGGTAAGTCAGCGCCCATGTGCGGCGTCTTTGGGATCCATGGGCACGACGAGGCAGCCAACATCGCCTATCTCGGCATGCACGCCCTCCAGCACCGGGGCCAGGAGTCCGCCGGGCTGGTGGCGGTGGACGACGGGCGACTCCGGAGGCACGTGGCGATGGGCCTGGTTTCGGACGCTTTCAACCGGGAGACCCTGGCCCGGCTGCCGGGAGTCACGGCGATCGGCCACGTCCGCTACTCGACCGCCGGGAGCTCGGAGGTCCGCAACGCCCAGCCGTTCGTGTTCGAGTATGCCGGTGGCCAGCTGGCGATCGCCCACAACGGTAACATCGTGAATGCAAACGAGTTACGGGCCGAGCTCGATGCCTCGGGGTCGATCTTCCAGACCTCCAGCGACACCGAGGTCATCGTCCACTTGATGGCCAAGGCGCGCGAGCCGGACGTCCTGGGGAAGCTGGTGTCGGCCCTCCGGCGGGTCCGTGGAGCGTATTCACTGGTCCTCCTGACCCACGATGCCAAGATGATCGGGGTCCGCGACCCCAACGGGTTCCGGCCGCTGGTGATCGGGCGCCTGAAGGATGCCTTCGTGCTGTCGAGCGAGACCTGCTCCTTCGATCTGATCGAGGCCGAGTTCATCCGCGAGGTCGAGCCCGGGGAGATCGTCGTGATCGACAAGGGCGGGATGACGTCGCACCGGCTGCCGGATTTTGCTGCACCCACCTTCTGCGTGTTCGAGCACGTGTACTTTGCCCGGCCGGACAGCTTCCTGAACGGTAAATCAGTATACCGGGCGCGCGAGAAGCTGGGCCGGAGGCTCGCCCAGGAAGCGTTCATCGCCGCGGACGTCGTCATCCCGGTCCCCGACTCCGGAGTCCCTGCCGCGATCGGCTACGCCAACGAGGCCAAGATCCCGTTCGAGATGGGCCTCTTGCGCTCGCACTACGTCGGGCGGACGTTCATCGAGCCGCAGGACTCGATCCGCCACTTCGGCGTGCGGCTCAAGCTCTCCGTCGTGCGCGCGGTGGTCGACGGCAAGCGCGTGGTCGTCGTCGACGATTCGCTGGTCCGCGGCACGACCTCGCGCAAGATCGTCAAGATGCTGCGCAACGCCGGGGCGCGCGAGGTCCACCTCCGGATCAGCGCCCCGCCCACGACGCACCCGTGCTTCTACGGCATCAACACGCCGACGCGCAGCGAGCTGGTCGCCGCGTCGCACACCATCGAGGAGATCGGCCGGTACGTCACGTGCGACTCGATCGCCTACCTGTCACACGACGGCATGATGGCGGCGATCGGCGCCGATCAGAACGGGGCGGGGTACTGCTCGGCCTGCTTCACCGGCAAGTATGCGGTCGCGCTGGGAACGTCGGACCTTGTCCAGCTGCGGCGCGCCAGGGTATAGCCAGCGTATGGGATTGGAAGCCGTAGATGTCCGCGCGATCCGTGCGCAGCTGAAGGAGCTCGGCCAGAAGGTCGCAGAGCTCCGGAGGTTACTTTGACGTCGATCAGAAGCGCCTGAAGATCGAGGAGCTCGATTCGATCGCCGCGCGGCCGACGTTCTGGGATGACCAGAAGAAGGCGCAGACGCTCCTGCGCAGCAAGAAGGAGCTCGAGCAGATCGTCGGTGGCTACGACGCCCAGCTGCGGGCGCTGTCCGATGCCGAGGTGCTGCTCGATCTCGCCGAGGAGGCCAGCGACGAGCCGTCCGCGCGTGAGGCCGAGGCCGGTGTGGCCGGGGTGAAGAAGGCGCTCGACGACCTCGAGTTCAAGCGGATGCTGTCGGGCGAGCTCGACGGCGGCGGCGCGATCGTGCAGGTCACCGCGGGGGCCGGCGGCGTCGACGCCTCGGACTGGGCGCAGATGCTGCTACGCATGCTGATCCGGTACGCCGAGCGCAAGGGCTGGAAGGTCGACGTGGTCGACGAGACCCCGGCGGAAGAAGCCGGGATCAAGGGCGCGACGTTCACCGTCACCGGCGACTACGCCTACGGCCTGCTCAAGGCCGAGGGCGGGGTGCACCGGCTGGTCCGGGTCTCGCCGTTCGACGCCAACGGCCGCCGCCAGACGTCGTTCGCCGCGATCGCCGTCACCCCCGACATCGACGATGACATCGAGGTCAACATCAACGAGGCCGACCTGAAGATCGATACTTATCGCGCCGGCGGCGCGGGCGGCCAGCACGTCAACAAGACCGACTCCGCGGTGCGCATCACCCACCTGCCGAGCGGTATCGTCGTCCAGTGCCAGAACGAGCGCAGCCAGCACTCCAACAAGGCCAAGGCGATGAAGCTCCTGCGCGCGCGGATGTACGAGCACGAGCTCGCCAAGCGGGAAGCCCAGGCCGCCGTGGATGCGAAGAACCGCGACAAGATCGAGTGGGGCTCGCAGATCCGCAGCTACGTGCTGTTTCCGTACCAGCAGGTCAACGATCACCGCACCGAGGTGAAGACGTCCAACGTCGACGGCGTGCTCGACGGTGATCTCGACGAGCTGATCCGCACGTACCTCCTGCAGGCGGCGAACGAGCCCAAGAACTGACGCGCGACGGCCGGCCGCTACGCGACCGTCACCAGGTTTGCGTCGCGCAGGACGACCCAGCGCCCGTCGGGCTGCTTGCGCAAGATCGTGAGCGTCGGCCCCGATCGCCGGACCGGCGTGCCGCCGGGCGGCGTCATCACGATCGACAGCTCGGTCCGGCACCACGCCCACGGTCCTGCGATCTCGATCTCGCGGATCTCGCCGTGCGCCTCGATCCGGCTGCCTTGCATGGCCTGCGAGGCGGCGGCGAACGCGGCCTTCCCGAACGGCTCCTGACCGGCTACCAGGAACACGACGTCGTCGGACATCAGGCGCAAGACGGTCGCCAGGTCGCCCGCCGCGGTCGCGGCGAGCCAGGTCTCGATGAGCGTGCGGATTGCCTGTTCATCCTCGGACATCAGCTTCTCCTGGGGCATCGCTTGCTTGACCATCGCACGACACGTACCAGCGGCGGCAAGCGACGCGAGCCCGGGGACTTCCCCGCTACGGATCTCGACATCGGTTCGCGGTGCGTCTACGGGCGGGCCGCGGCGTGGTCGAGCAGCGCGGTCAGCTCCTCGGCAGACTTCCCGGCGCCCACGATGCGCTCGCCGCCGATGAACAGCGTGGGCAACGAGTGGATGCCCGCGGCCCTGACCTCCGCCACGTCGGCGGCGACGCGCGCCTGGGCCTGCGGAAGATCCTGGCGATAGCGCTCGAGATCGCAGCCGATGCCGGCGGCGAGCTTCTCGCAGCCGTCGGCGGTCAGATCGTCGGGCCTGGCCGCGAACAGCGCGGCGGCCATCGCGTCACCCTTGCCCTGGGCATCGGCGCAGCAGTAGGCGAGGGCGGCCGGCATCGCGTGCGGATGGATCTTGAGCGGCAGCATCTTGCGCACGACGCGGACCGGGCTCTTGACGTGCTCGACCGCGGTGACGAGGCGGTCCTGCATCCGGCGGCAGAACGGGCACTCGAAGTCGACGACCTCGACGACGGTCGCGGCGCCGGGGACCTGCGCGGCCTCGACGAACGCGGGCGTTTCCTCCGGCACCAGCGGCGCAGGCGCGGCGTGGTGCGTCCACAGCGCGAGGATGCCGACGGCCGCGGCCAGGGCAGGGAGCGTGGCCAGGCCGCGCGCGAGCGAGAACCGCAGGGTGGTCGCACCGGCGAGGACCGCGAGGGCATAGCCGATCGCGGCCGGATCCGCGACCAGGCACAGCTTGCACCAGGCGCCGATCACGAAGGCTTGCAAGACGATCAGGAGCACGGCCCAGCCGGCGCCGGCGACCGCGAGCGCGCGCCGCAGCCGGGGCGCGTCGACAAAGCCGAGCACGAGCGCAGCCATGTAGAACGCCACGCCGATCACGGGCATCGGGACGCCGAGCGGGTGGGCCCAGGCGGACTCGCGCACGGTGGCGCAGCCGGTCTCGGCGCAGAACGTCGCGGTCGCGCCGACGTAGTCGATGAGGCTCGCGAGGCTCGCGCCGAGCCCGATGAGGGCGAACCCGATCGCTGCCAGAGATAGCCGAGGACGCATCGCGGTGGAAACCGAGCGCGGCCCATGGCCATTCCCGCGTCGAACCAGGAGCTGCAGGCCCGTCGTTGCCCGCGGCATCCCTACCGTGTGGCACGTACACGCGCTTGCCGCCGGGGCTTTGCAGGCCGCCGGCGGGTCGCGTGCCCGTGTCGATCGACCGGCGGCACGTGTTCGGAATCGATACCGATGGGCGGGTCAGTGCTTGGTGCCGGTGAAGCCGGTCGTGAACTTGAGCTCGGCCCCGGCCAGGAGCGCCTGGGTGGTGCCGTCGGGCGCGGGACCGGCGAACAGGCAGGCGCCCGCGTAGCCGATCGTGACAAGGCCGGCCTGCATCGCCGTCGCCTCCCATTCGCCCGCGGCCTTGCCGCTGGTCACCAGGCTCGCATCGGCGAGCGAGTAGCCGAGCATCGCGCAGTTGATGCCGTTGGTGACGACGCCACCGCCGAGGTACAGCCGGAACGAGTCGCCGGCCTCGCCGATCACGCCGAACGCCGGGTTGGTGTGGAGCGTGATGTCGCCGCCGCACACCAGATCGCAGTTCGGGTTGCTCGTGCCGGCGCCGCAGGTGCCCGGCGCCGGCTGCGTGAGGGTGCGGTTGCACTGGGCCGACGGGAGGTCGACCACCATCTGGTGCTGGTGCATGACGTCGCGCTGCTCGATCACGACCTGGTTGGGCCACGCCTCGCCGGGGCACACGACCTCCGGGCGGCTGCAGTCGAGGTTGAACGCGTAGGGCTTGCCCTGGTGGGTGATCGTGAAGCTGCCGCCGCCGGGGCCGAGCTCGTGGGTGTAGACGGCGCCGCCGATCTTCACCTCGACGCCGATCGTGTTGTCGTAGTCGATGGACCAGGTGCCCCGGACGTCGGGCGCGGGCGAGGTCGAATTGACGGCGCAGCCATCACCTTGCGCCCCCATCATCAGGGGAAGCGCGGGGAGGGTCAGCAAGGCCAGGGAAAGCGTCTTACGCATGCCGGCCGGTAGTTCAAAGACTGGACCACGCACGCCCGGCTGGAACCGACGCGGTCTCAGGCACTTACCGGGCGAGATCTGTGGGATTTCGCGGCGTCAACCTGCGGTCACGTGGAAGGGCTCGACGTGACCGCGTGGCTACAGGGAGCCGTTCTGCTGCCGATTCGACCGCGCCCGGGCAGGCGCGTCCGGCTGTCGCGGGTTGCCGGTAGCGCCGCGCGCAGGGGCTACTTGCTGCCGCCGGCCGGGTCATCGAGCGCCGCGACGGCTTCCTTGGCCCTGGCGAGCGCGTCGGGGTTGGCCTGCCCCGGGGGGAGCGACTCCCAGAGCTTCACGGTCTCCTGGCGAAACAGCTTCTCGGCGGCCTTGTCGTGCTGCTGGCCGGCGATCTCGGCGCGCTGGGCGAGCATCCGGGCCTTGCGCGGGCCGTACACCATGCGCAGCGCTTCGTCGGTCCACTTCGCCGCCTCGGGGAGCTTGCCGGCCTTGAGGTAGATCCAGCCGAGCCGCGCCCGGGGGTCGTACTCGGACGGCAGGTCCTTCGCCGACTTCTCGAGGGCGGGGACCAGCTCGAGCGGCTTGCCGAGGTAGGCATAGACGTCGCAGCGCGGCCAGTTGTAGGTCATCGCGGCCATCGGCGTCGGGGCCTTCGCCGCGGCGGCGTCGAGGAGCGCGCGCTGCTGCTCGGCGGTGGCCTTGGCCTCGGCCGGCTTGCCCAGGACCTCTTGCACCTCGCGCAGGTTGGTCAGGGCATCGGACCGATCGTCCACCGAGAGCGGGGCGCCCGGATCGGCCACGAGCTTGGCGAGCCGGACCGCCGCGCGCTCGCGCAGCTTCTTGATCCGCCCCGCGGCGGCCGCGTCGTCCTTGAGCTCGTCGGCGCATCCCAGCGCGCTGACGATGAAGTCGGTCGCGGCTGCGGCGTTGCCGGTGTCATCGAGCGACCTGTCGGCGAGGTCGAGGCAGCCGGGGGTGTCGTTGCGCCTGCGCTTGGTCGAGATCAGCGAGGTCAGCGCGTCGGGCCGGCGCGACCAGTCGGCGGGCGCCTGGGCCAGCGCCGCGACGAGCTCTTGCTCGGCGGTCTCGAGGTCCTTGACGGCGATCGCCCGCTCGGCGCCGAGCAGGTGCGCATCGGCGCCCGCGGCGCCGCCTTGCTGGGCCTTGATCCCGGCCTCGAGGAACGCGTGGAACTGGGCCGGGCTCGCCGCCCCGACGAACCGCGCCAGCACGGCATCGGGCCGTCCGCCGGCCTTGTCTTCGCCGATCACGTAGAACGTCGGCCAGGCCGACGGCGGGTACTTCGCGACGGCGGCGGCGTTGACTTCCCGGTCGGTGTCGAGCGCCGCGAACACGAACCGATCGGCGTCTGGCTTGAAGGACGGATCGGTGAACACGGTCGACTGCATCGACAGGCAGGTGTGGCACCACGGCGCCCAGAGGTCGATCACGACCGGGACCTTGCGGAGCTTCGCGCACGCGAGGGCGCCGGCGAGATCATCGCTGATCCACGGCATCACCTCGCCGCCTTCGGCGTGCGCCCTGCCACACGGATCGGCAGCGCCCGCGCCGGGCGCGGCCGTGCTGCGGGCGTGATCGCTGCCGGCGGCCTCGGCGGGGCCGGGACGGTCCGCCGGCTTCTTGTCACACGCGGCGAACAGGATCGCGATCGCGAGGAGACGCTTCATGGCTGGGTGATAGCACGCGCAGATCGGGTATGGTGCGGCGCCATGTCGTCGCGCACGCCCGAGCAGCCAGAGCACACCCTCGACCGCATCATGGACGAGCGGCGCGCGAAGGCGAAGGCCCTCCGCGAGGCCGGCAGTGATCCGTACCGCAACGATCTCGGCCCGGCGATCTCGCTCGCCGAGGTGCGCGCGCGGTATCAGGCCACCAGGCCGCCGCCGGCCGATCCGCCCGCGGCGGGCGCCCCCCGCGACAAGGCCGCCGGGGACGGCATCACGCCGATCGACGGCGAGATCCACCGCGTCGCCGGGCGCGCGATCGGCAAGCGCGGCTTCGGCAAGACGGTGTTCGTGCCGCTGCGCGATACCACCGGTGATCTCCAGCTCTACGTCAACGTCGATCACCTCGATCCGGCGGACTTCGCGACCATCGTGCCGCAGCTCGACGCCGGCGACGTCGTGGTCGCCGAGGGGCCGGCGTTCTGGACCAAGCGCGGCGAGCTCTCGATCCTCGCCAAGCGGCTGTGGATCGTGACCAAGTCGCTGCGGCCGTTGCCCGACAAGTGGCACGGCATGACCGACGTCGAGCTACGCTACCGCCAGCGCTACGTCGATCTGGCGATCAGCCCCGACGTGCGCGACGTGTTCCGCAAGCGGTCGCAGATCGTGAGCGGGATCCGCCGGTTCCTGGGCGCCCGCAAGTACCTCGAGGTCGAGACCCCGATGATGCACTCGATCATCGGCGGCGCCGCGGCACGGCCGTTCCAGACCCACCACAACGCGCTCGATATCGACCTCTACCTGCGGATCGCCCCGGAGCTGTACTTGAAGCGGCTCGTCGTCGGCGGCTTCGAGCGGGTCTACGAGATCGGCCGCAACTTCCGCAACGAGGGGCTGTCGCGCAAGCATAACCCCGAGTTCACGATGCTCGAGTTCTACCAGGCGTACGCGACGTACACCGATCTGATGGATCTGACCGAGGCGATGTTTGTCGAGCTCGCCCAGGAGGTCGCCGGTGGCACGCGGGTCACGTGGGACGGCGTCGAGATCGAGCTCGCGGCGCCGTGGCGCCGGCTGTCGATCCGCGATGCGGTCCGCGAGCTCGGCGGCGTGTCCGAGGCCAGCCGGGTGTTCGAGGATCCGGTGTTCGCGGCGGAGGTGGCAATCGCGGCCGGCGTGCCGGCGGTCGACGTGCTGCGCATCCTCCTCGAGCCATTGTCCGGAACCGGCCAGATCGAGCTCGACAGCGACGAGCGCAAGGCACGGTTCAAGGACCCTGCCGAGCGGCCCGGGCTGGCGCGTGCCCTGATCGAACGCTATCCCAATCGGGAAGCCGGCCGGATCGCCGCCGGTCACCTCGGGTTCCTCGTGTTCGAAGCCACCGCCGAAGCCAAGCTCGTCCAGCCGACGTTCCTCACCGAGTACCCGGTTGCCGTGTCGCCGCTGTCGCGCAAGAACGACCAGGATGGCGCGTTCTGCGATCGCTTCGAGCTGTTCATCCACGGCAGGGAGATCGCCAATGGCTTCTCCGAGCTCAACGACCCCGATGATCAGCGCGCGCGGTTCATGGCCCAGGTCCGCGCCAAGTCGGCCGGCGCGGCCGAGACGATGGACTTCGACGAGGACTACTGCCGGGCGCTCGAGGTCGGGCTCCCGCCGACCGCGGGGGAGGGCGTCGGCATCGACCGCGTCGTCATGCTGCTCACCGGCCAGTCGTCGATCCGCGACGTGATCCTGTTCCCGTTGATGCGGCCGGAGTAGCCGGAGCAGGCGTACATCGAGGTAGGCCGGAGTAGCCCGGAGTGGAGTAACGAGATGGCAGCGAAGCGAGATCCCAAGATCGACCACGACACCGTCCGCCTGCGCGGCTGGATCGATCTCGCCGTCGGCCTGGTGCTGTTCGCGATCGGCGCGATCGCGTTCGCCGCGACGTTCAGCAGCGTCACCCGATCGACCCCGCTCTACTTCGCGACGTATGTCCCGCTGCTGGCGGGCGGCCTGACGGCCGTGCGCGGGATCTGGCGGCTCGTGCGGTCGCCGCTGTCCGGCGCGGTGCCGATCAAGCTGGAGGTGGGCGGCCTTGGCTACAAGTCGTTCGTCGCGTGGCGCTACCTCCTGGTCGCGAACCGCAAGGTCAGGCCCACGACGACGCGGCTGCTGTCCACGGGGCTCGCGCTCTTGATCTCGGTCGGCCTGTTGCGCGCCACGAACCTCGATCCGGACGCCACGGGGCTCCACAACCCGATGTGGGTGATCCAGGTGGCGGCGCTCGGGTTCATCGGCGCGGTGGTGTTCTGGGGCGTCCTGCCGTACTCGAAGCCGGCGCTGTTCATCGGGGTGATCGGCGCCGCGGTGCTCATCATCTCGCTCCTGGGGCTCATGCTCCTGGGGCTGTCCAAGCTGCCGTTCGTGCACCTCGATGCCGACCAGGTGATCGCGGTCAAGGCCGCGGTCACCATCTCGGCGTACGTCGGTGGGGGGCTCGCCGGCCTCGCGATGTTCTTCGGGTGCATCCGCGCGTACTTCACGTTCTTCACGACCGTCCCGATCGGCGGGGTGTGGATCGGCACGGCGGCGCTCGTGATGGTGCTGGCGGTGATGAGCGGCTTCGAGTCCGATCTGCGCGAGAAGATCCTCGGCTCCAACGCGCACCTCCAGATCACGCGCGAGGACGGCGACTTCGTCGAGTGGCACGACGTCAAGGCCCAGATCGACCAGATGCCCGGCGTGGTCGCGTCGACCCCGTTCGCGGTGAGCGAGGTCGTGGTCGCTGCCAACAACACCGGCATGAACGTGATCATCAAGGGCATCGATCCCAGGACGGTCGGCAAGGTCACCGATCTGGTCTCGGACATCGATGAGCCATCGCCGGCCCAGAAGCTCGAGGCGATGAAGCGGCTCGAGCCGATCGCCGGCGCCTCGCCCGATCTGCGCGTCCCGCAGCACCCCAGGACGGGCACCGGCACGGGGTCCGGGACCATCCTCGATCCACCGCCGGAGGACATGCCGACTCCGGGCGATCCGATCGACTTCTCGACGCCCGACCTGGGCACCGGCAGCGCGGCCGGCAGCAACCCCGGGAGCGCGGAGGCCGGCTCGGGGGCAGCGCTCGAGCCTCCGCAGCCGTTCGGCGGCGATGCGCAGAAGCTGCTCGATGCCGAGCAGGGGCTCGCGAACGAGCGCGAGATCTACAAGGTGCCCGATCGCGCGCCCGACAAGCCCATCGCCATCGACCTCCCGGACAACCCCGCCGGTTCACCTGGCCAGGCGGCCGGCGGATCCGCCCACGGCGCCGGGAAGGCCGTGATCGATCCACCGCCGCCGGATCTCGTCACCTCCGACGAGCCTCCCGCGGACTTCAGCGAGCCGGACTACCTCCAGGACGTGGTCGTCAAGGCGATCGATAGCCCGTTCGATATGCCCTCGCTGTCGCGCCGCACCCAGTCCCTGCCCGGCATCCTGGTCGGACGCGAACTCGTCAAGCAGACGCACCTGTACGCCGGGGAAGAGGTCCGCGTCGTCTCGCCGCTGTCGGACTCCTCGAACCCCGATGCGACCGGGACGCCGATCCCGTTCAACCGCGACTATCGCGTGGCCGGGATCTTCTACACCGGCATGTACGAGTACGACCTCAAGTACGTCTACGTCACGCTCGACTCGCTGCAGGAGTTCCTCGATCGCGGCGACGCCGTCGACGGCATCGAGGTCCGGGTCAGTAACCCCGATGACACCGACGCGTTCGTCACGAAGTTCCAGGAGACGTTCGGCCCGCAGTACCGGGTGCAGGACTGGAAGGAGCTCAACCGCAGCCTGTTCTCCGCGCTCAAGCTCGAGAAGATCGCGATGTTCCTCGTGCTCGGCATCGTCATCCTGGTCGCGTCGTTCTCGATCGTCGGCAACTTGATCATGGTCGTGGTCGAGAAGGCGCGCGAGATCGCGCTGCTCAAGACGCTCGGGGCCTCGGATGTCGGCGTGATGCAGCTGTTCGCGATCCAGGGCCTCATGATCGGCCTCATCGGCACCGCGCTCGGCGTCGGGACCGGGCTGCTCGGCTGCTGGGCGGGCCAGCGGTTCGGGATCCCGGTCAGCCCGGACGTCTATTACATCGATCGGCTGCCGATTCACGTCGACCCGATGTCGGTCGTCGCGGCCGCCAGCGCGGGCATCCTGATCAGCATCGCCGCCACGCTCTATCCGGCGGTGGTCGCGGCGCGCGTGCGTCCCGCCGCAGGCATGCGTCACTAGCGTCCGGATCCTGTGAAAGTCGAGCAACTACACCCCGCCTCAGGTCGGGATCTGAACCCGAGCGGAGCCGGCCGAGCCGATCGAGCCCCGCTTGGGGAAATGCCTGACGGCCCGGGAGGGCGCAGGCAACCATTGCGGCTCGGCAATGGTCCCATCGCGCGTTGACACTCGCAGGCCTCGTGAGTAAGTTCCTGCGCCCTTTAGAGATTCCCTTGTGACCGACGCCCCCGAGCCCTCTTTGGTGGAAGCCAACCCATCTCCCGGCCGGTCTTCCGGAGCCGGTCCGGCCATGGTCACGCTCCCGGCCGAACGGCGGGGCGCACGCATCGAGGTCCAGAAGCTCGGCAAGTCGTACCTGCACGGCGGCAAGGCGCTGCCGATCTTGTGGGATATCGACATGTCGCTCGATCCGGGGGACATGGTCGCGGTCGTCGGCGCGTCCGGCGTCGGCAAGTCGACGTTCCTGCAGCTGCTCGGCACGCTCGATCTGCCGACCTCGGGCTCGATCAAGTTCGATGGCGAAGAGCTCACCACGATGTCGGCGTCGCGGCTGGCCGAGTTTCGCAACCGCCGGATCGGCTTCGTGTTCCAGTTCCACCACCTCTTGCCCGACTTCACGGCGCTCGAGAACGTGATGATGCCGGCGCTGATCCAGCGGATCACCACCGATCGCGCGCGCAGGCTGGCCCGGGACATCCTGGGGCGCGTCGGGCTCGCGCATCGCCTCACGCACCGGCCGGGCGAGCTGTCGGGGGGCGAGCAGCAACGCGTCGCGCTCGCCCGCGCCATGGTGCTCGAGCCGTCGCTGCTGCTCGCCGACGAGCCGACCGGCAACCTCGATCGCTCGACCGGCGAGGCGATCCACCAGCTGTTCCTCGACCTCAATCGCGAGCGTGGCTCGACGTTGCTCGTCGTCACGCATAACCCCGATCTCGCGGCGCTCATGCCGCGCAGGTTGCGCATGATCGATGGTGGTCGCTTGATCCAAGAAGGCTCTCCATCGTCCCCGTCGGGAACGCACGCCGCGGTGGCGCCCGAGCCAGCGTCGTCTCCGTCGTCCCCGTCGGGAACCCACGCCGCCGTCGCCGCGCCTGATCCCGTCTCGCCCCCCGACGCAGGAGCGGCCCCGTGAAGTGGTCCCTGATCGTGATCTTGTCATGCGCGGTCGGCACCGGCCTTGGGGCACGCGCGGGCGCGCAACCGAGTCCGGCACCGGCACCGCCCTCGGCGCCGGCACCGCCCTCGGCACCGGCACCGCCCTCGGCACCGTCGTCGGTCGCGCCGGAGATGCAGGGTCGCCCGATCGAGCGCGTGCAGTTCCGCGGCAACCGCAAGGTCGAGGACGACGCGATCCGCGTCCAGCTGCTGCTGAAGCCGGGGGCGCTGTTCGACGCCTCGAAGCTGCGCGAAGACATCCGCGCGATGTGGAAGATGGGGTTCTTCGCGGACGTCAACGTCGAAGCCGAGATCGGCGCCACCGGCGGGGTGACCCTGACGTTCGCCGTCAAGGAGAAGCCGTCGATCCGCAAGGTCCTCGTCGCCGGCAACCAGGAGCTGGGGCTCGACAAGATCAACGAGGTGATCGACCTCGAGCTCGACACGATCGTCGACATCGCCAAGGTCAAGAAGAACCGCGACAAGATCGCGGATCAGTACGTCCAGAAGGGCTTCTACCTCGCCACGGTCGACTACGAGATCAAGCCCGTCAACGAGACCGAGGTCGACGTCTGGTTCAAGGTCGACGAGAAGGCCAAGGTCAAGATCCGCGACGTCCAGTTCATCGGCAACCACTCGATCAGCGATGACGAGCTGCGGCTGGCGATCCAGACCCGGCGGGCCGACGCGCTGTCGTTCATCAACGACTCGGGCGTGTACAGCCAGGAGGCGTTCGAGCGCGATCTCCTGCTGGTGTCGGCGCACTACTGGGATCGTGGCTACGCCAACGTCAAGGTCAGCACCCCGCAGCTCCGGTTGTCACGCGACAAGGAGTACATGTACCTCTCGATCCCGATCGACGAGGGGCCGATCTTCACGATCGGTTCGGTCAACTTCAAGGGCGACCTGATCGGCAGCGCGGCGGACAACCTCGCGCGGATCCACATGCGCGCCGGCACGACGTTCTCGCGCACGCAGATCGCCGAGGATCGCGAGAAGCTGTCGGCCTACTACCAGGATCAGGGCTACGCGTACGCGAACGTCTCGCCGCTGACCAAGGTCGACCTGCCGACCCGCAAGATCAGCCTGACCTACGAAGTCGCGCGCGGCAAGCGGGCGTACTTCGAGCGCATCAACATCCGCGGCAACGCCAAGACGCGTGACAAGGTGATCCGCCGCGAGATGAAGATCTCGGAAGGCGAGCTGTTCAACAACACGAACCTCGAGACGTCGAAGCGCCGGATCACCGCGCTCGGCTTCTTCGAGAACGTCACCATCTCGACCAAGCGCGGCAGCTCCGACGAGTTCGTCGAGGTCAACGTCGAGGTCAGCGAGCGGCCGACCGGGACGTTCCAGATCGGCGCCGGGTTCTCGTCGGTCGAGAACTTCATCGCCCAGGCGCAGATCTCGCAGAACAACCTGTTCGGCCGCGGCCAGACCCTCGCGTTCCAGGCCCAGATCTCGAGCCTGCGCCAGCTGTTCCTGTTCCGCTTCGTCGAGCCGTACTTCCTCGACACCGACTGGACGTTCGCGTTCGACGTCTACGACCAGAGCCGGGGGTTCGGCACGTTCTACCGCAACGCGTACGGCGGCACGCTGACCTGGGGCTACCCGCTGTCGTACGAGGCGCGCGCGTTCCTCACCTACAAGCTCGAGAAGGTCAGCATCACGACCGGCTCGGGAGGGTTCGCGAACCTGGGCGCCACGTCGGCGCCGATCGTCGCGACCAGCGTGGCCAACCTGTTCCGCGGCGGCTGGACGTCCTCGCTGCGCGCCTCGCTGCAATGGGACTCGCGCAACAACCGCCTGTTCCCGACCGGCGGCTGGTACGACACGGTGTTCGCCGAGTACGCGAGCCAGTACACCGGCTCGGAGAACAAGTTCTTCCGGTGGGGCGGGTTCGTGCGCCACTACCGCCAGCTGTGGGGCCCGTTCGTCTTGCACGTCAACGGCGAGCTCGGCGTCACGACCTCGACCGATCCGCTCGGCGTGCCGATCAGCGAGCGCTACCTCGTCGGCGGCATCTACGACATCCGCGGCTACGCGCCGCGCTCGCTCGGCCCGCAGCTCTTGACCCAGCCGCCCGGGGACGTCGGCCAGGCGCTCGGGACCCTGCCGCTCGGTGGCAACATGCAGATCATCTTCAACAGCGAGGTCGAGTTCCCGCTGTTCAAGAAGGTCGGGATCTCGGGCGTCGTGTTCTACGACATGGGCAACGCGTACAACCTCGAGGATCGCTATTGCTCGGGCCTGCAGAGCAAGCACTCGTCGATCTCGATCAAGTTCGATCCGTGCTTCCGCCCGCTCGAGTCGCTGACCACGGGCCTCCGCAAGTCGGTCGGGTTCGGCTTCCGGTGGTTCTCGCCGATCGGCCCGCTCAGGTTCGAGTGGGGAATTCCCCTCGATCCTCAGCTCAACGAGGATCCGCTGGTGTTCGAGTTCACGATCGGAAACTTCTTCTAGGTCCGGCGGGTGTCGCACCTGCCGCACATGGCCGGGGGAGGGCTCCCGGATGTCGATGCAAGATTGAACAAGCGGCTTTGAACCGCGTCCAAGTCATCGTATGAAGCGCTCGAGGTCTCCATGAATCGTTACGTCGCTCTCGGTTGTCTGGGTCTTGGCTTGATGATGAGCCCGCTGCTCGGCGGGGTCGGGATCGGCAACGGCGCCGTCCCGGCGAACCCGAAGATCGGGATCATCAAATTCGGGGAGACGTTTTCTTCCACGCCGGCCGGCAAGCGTGTCCGCGACGCGTTCGAGAAGACGCGCAAGACCAAGCAAGGCCTGCTCGACAAGCAGCAGGAAGACCTCAAGAAGGCCGACGCCGATCTCGTGAAGCAGAAGACGATCCTGAAGCCCGAGGTGTTCGAGAGCAAGCGCCAGGAGCTCGAGAAGAAGTTCGTCGAGCTCCAGCAGACCTACCTCAAGCTCGAGCGCGAGCTCGCGGAGGATAACAAGAAATTGCAGGATGAGTTCGAGGCCCAAGCTACGCCGAAGATCGTCGCGCTCGCCAAGGCGGAGGGCGTGACGGTCATCCTCGATGCCAGCGCGGTGCTCTGGGCCGATCCTGCGGTCGACCTGACGCAGAAGCTCAACGCCGAGATGAAGTGACCTGACGGCAGGGGGACAGCGAGGGGAACGGTGAGGTGCGGCGAGGGATCGAAGAACGGGGGAGGCACGGGACCCGCTTGGGCCCGAGGAGATCCCCGAGGGATGATACAACCAGGCGCATATGGCGCCTGACGCTGCGATGAAAGCCGAGCAGATCCTCGGTCTCCTTCCCCATCGCTATCCGTTCTTGCTCATCGATCGCGTGCTCGAGGTGAGCGACGATCGCGTGCTCGCGCTCAAGAACGTGACGTTCAACGAACCGTACTTCCAGGGGCACTTCCCCGGGGTGCCGGTGATGCCGGGCGTCTTGCAGATCGAGGCGATGGCGCAAGCCGGCGGCATCCTGGCGGCGCGCACCGTCGCGTTCGATCCCACCACGCACGTGATGATGTTCATGGCGATCGACGCGGTGAAGTTTCGCAAGGCGGTCACGCCGGGCGACCAGCTGATGATCGAGGTCGTGCCGCTCCGCAAGGGCAAGATCTTCAAGATGAAGGGCGAGATCAAGTGCGACGGCAAGATCGTCTCGTCGGCGGAGTTCCTCGCGGGGCTCGCCGAGAAGGCGAAGGTCGGCTAGTGCGCACGGCGCCACGAGGTGCGGCGATCGTCGCGCTCGCGAGCGCAGGGATCGCGGCGATCGGCTGCGGCAAGAAACCCGTCCGCAAGCGCACCGGCGATGCCGCGGCGGTCGAGGTCGTCGCCACGCCGGCCTCCCTCGATGGCGGCGTGCGCGGCGGGCCGATCTCCGAGGAGGTCGAGCCAAACGACGGCAATGATACCGCGACGGTGCTCGCGCTCGGCGCCACGGTGCACGGCAAGATCGACCCGGAGACCGACGTCGACCGCTATCGGATCGACGTGGCCGCCGCCGGCGCGCTGTCGGTCATGGTCTCGGGCCAGGACGCGCTCGACGTCGTGCTCGAGCTCGAAGACGGCAGCGGCAACGTGATCGCCCGGTCGGACCGCGGCGGCGCGCGGGTCCGCGAGGGCGTCCCGAACCTCGGCGTCACGCCGGGGCGCTACCTCGCCGTCGTCCGGGGCAAGCCGCCGGCGGCGAAGAAGAAGCCGGGCAAGCAGGCCGTCCCCGAGCCGGCCAGGCCCGGCGGCGGGCCGTACGAGATCACCGCGAGCATGGTCACCCCGGCGGCGGGATCCGAGCACGAGCCCGACGACGATCGCGGCCAGGCGAACGATCTGATCGCCGGAGATACCGGCACCGGGTACATCGGCTGGGCTGGCGACGTCGATGTCTGGAAGGTCTCGGTCGAGGCGCTGTCGGCCAGGAACGCGCTCGACATCGAGCTCTCGGCGGTCGAGGGCGTCGCGCTCTCGGTCGAGATCTCCGATGGCGTGGGCCAGCCGATCACGACGCGCAAGGGCCCCCGGGGCGCGGCGCTGGTCGTGCGCGGCTTCGTCCCCGCCGTGCCGCAGGGCGCGCCGCCGTTTCACTACCTGACGGTGCGGGCCGACCGATCGAACCCCGAGACCCCGTACCAGCTCCGGGCCGTCGCCAAGGTGATCCCGCCCGACGCCGAGCTCGAGCCGAACGACACGCCCGAGACCGCGATGCCGGTGCCCGCCGATCGCAAGAGCGTCCATGCCCACTGGAGCGCCGGTGACGTCGATTGCTTCGCGGTTCCGCCCGACGAGGCCGCGCGGACGCTCGACGTCTCGATCGATACCCCGAACGATCTCGATCTCGCGATCGACCTGCTGGTCGAGGGCAAGCTGGTCGCCAAGGTCGATCATCCCGGCAAGGGCGCGGCCGAGAAGCTGACGGCACCGGTCCCCGCAGGCGCGCACGCCGTGATCCGCGTCCATGGTGCGGATACCGCGGGCGACGCCGCGTACGCGGTCGTGATCGACGAGGGCGCCGCGCCGCCGTGACCGAGGGCGACCGATCGGGCGGGGCGGGGGCCCCGTCATGCCGGCCCGAGGCAAGCCCCGAGGGGCGATGACCCGCGCGCGCAAGACCCAGATCCTCGTCGTCCTCGCGCTGACCAACCTGGTCTCGTACGCGGCGCGCAACGCGCTGTTCGCGGTGTATCCGGCGCTCAAGGCGCGGTTCGACATCGACGACGCGCAGCTCGGCCTGCTCCAGACCGTGTTCATGCTGCCGCACGCCGCGGCGACGCTGCCGTTCGGGTGGGCCGGCGATCGCTACGACCGGCGCCGCGTGATCATCGCGGGCATCGTGCTCGCGAGCCTCGCGGGCGCCGCGGGCGCGCTCGGCCACAGCTATGGCGGCCTCGCCGTGTCGCGGGCGTTCGTCGGCCTCGGCACCGCCGCGGTCGTCCCGGTCGCGAACTCGATCCTGGCGCAGATCTTCGAGGGCCCGCACAAGGCGAGCCGGCTCTCGATCTTCAACCTCGGGCTGTTCCTGGGCGGCGTCACCGGGTTCGCCGCCGGGATCGCGTTCGGCTTCCCGATGGTCGTGATCGTGCTTGCGGCGCCGGGCCTCGTGCTCGCGGGCCTCATCGCGGGCCTGCCGGTGCCGGCCCACGCCGAGCCACCGCCGGCGATCCCGTGGTGGCGCTACCTCGCGCAGTTCGTCACGCGGTTCGCCGGCGAGGCCCGCGTCCTGCTCCGGATCCGCACGCTGCGCTGGGTGGCGTTGTCGACCACGGCGATGGCGTTTGCGGCCGGCGGGTACAACGCGTGGCTCAAGGAGTTCTTGACCCGCGAGAAGCACATGTCCGACGGCGAGGCGACGACGCTGCTGTCGCTCGCGCTGTGCGGCGGGCTCAGCGGCATCCTGGTGGGCGGCCGGGTCTCCGACTGGCTGCGCGCGCGGCTCGCCAACGGCCGGCTGTGGACGATCGTGATCGGCATGACGCTCACGATCCCGTGCGCGATCCTGGCGATCGAGCTGCCCGCGGGCCCGGCGCTCTACGCGACCGGCGTCGCGACGCTGTTCTTCATCAGCTGGTACCACGCGCCGATGGCGGCGTCGGTCGACGATCTCGCGCCGCACGGGCAGCGCGTCGCCGCCCAGGGCCTGGTGATCTTCATGATGCACATGGTCGGGACCGCGCCGTCGTCCTGGGTGGTAGGCGAGGTCTCCAAGCGCGCGACGTTGCAACTCGCGATGTGGGTACCGACGGCCGCGCTCGCCGTCGCGGCGTTCTGCATGGCGATCGCGACCACCGGGTTCGCCGTCGATCACGCGCGGGCCCGCGCCGGTGAACCGACCGCCGGGTAACCGGCCCGGTGTAGCGGATCCGCACACCGCCGGGACCGGATCACGCGAGGTTCGCCGGTCGATGCTGGCGCATGGTTTGCGAGTCCTCCGTGCTGGAGGTCCAGCGATGTCAAAAGCTCACCTAGTGCGCGGCGCGATGTTCGGTGCCGGGCTCATGTACCTGTTCGATCCGGTGCGCGGTGGGCGTCGGCGTGCCGCGGCCCTGGATCGCCTCACCCACGTGCTACGGCTCGAGCGCGACCTGTTCGAGCGTGCGCGCCGGGACGCCGAGCATCGCATCCGGGGGCTCGTCGATCGGCTCCGCACGCCGACGCCGGCGCAGGTGTCCGACGACATCCTCGAGCCACGCGTCCGCAGCAAGCTCGGGCATTGCGTGTCGCACGCCCGCGCGGTGCTGGTCGACGTGGTCGACGGTCATGTCACGCTCGCCGGTCCGATCCTCGCGGACGAGGCCGACCACCTCGTCGCCGAGGTTGCGGCGATCCGCGGCGTCAAGGAGGTGCTCGATGTGCTCGAGCGGCACCAGACGCCCGAGGGTGTCCCGGCGCTGAGAGGCGAGGGCAAGCCGGTGCGCCGCCGCAAGATGCTGTGGTCGCCGATGGCGCAGCTCACGGCGGTGGCGATCGGATCGGCGCTGGTGACGTGGGGCCTGGTGGTGCGGCGCGGGACCCTGGGGTTGTTCGCCGCGGCCGTGGGTGGCGTGCTGACGGCACGCGGCACGGTGAACAAGCCGCTGGGCAGCCTGGCGCGCAGCGCGGTGATCCGCCGGCACCGGCCGCAGCGCAGGCGTGGACCGTCCGCCCACATCCTGCACTAGTAGGACGGGGCTGCTATAACCGCTGCACATGCGGGCTGTTGCGATCACGCTCTGCGTCGCGGCGCTGGCCGCGTGCGCCCCGGCCAAGGGCCCGAACCTGACGCTTGACCGGTACGGCCAGGCCCTCAAGAACCACGACTTCGGTGCGGCCTACGATCTGATGTCGTCGAGCTTTCGCGGCAAGGTCTCGCGCGACGACTACGTGCGGATGATGCGCGACAACGGCCGCGAGGTGAACGAGACCGCCGACCGGCTGCGCGGCAAGAAGGGCAACATGGAGGTGTCCGCGGAGTTCGAGTACGGGCTGGGCGACACGATGCGGCTGATCCAGGAGGGCGGGCAGTGGAAGATCGCGACCAATCCGCTCGGGTTCTACGATCAATCGAACCCGAAGGCGGCGCTGCGGTCGTTCATCCGCGCGTACCGCCTCGAGCGCTGGGACGTGATGCTGCGCTTCGTGCCCAACAGCTACCGCGAGAAGATGGATGCCAAGAAGATGCAGGCGCAGTTCACCGGCCCCTCGCGAGAGCAGATGGAGAGCCTGATCAACACGCTCGAGGCCAACGTCGACGAGCCGATCATCGAGCGAGGCAACGACGCACGGATGAGCTATGGTGACCGGAGCACGGTCCAGTTCCTCAAGGAAGAAGGCGCGTGGAAGCTCAAAGATCTCGACTGAGGCCGACGGAGGTGGGCGCGGCGGATCGAGCGGATCGGGCGGGGCGGCCCGATGGCCCGACCGGTTCGGGTCGAAGACCCGGCAAAGGTATGATCGGCTTGGGGCCTCCCCTGTCGCTCCGCCAGGAGAAGGGGGGCACCCGGTGGCTTTCTGAGGAGACCTGGCCATCGGGGCCTGCGCCATCGGGCAGGTATGGAGACAAATGTCCAGGTGTCCGCAAAAAAGTAAGGGTTGCGAGAGTCGGCTCAACATCCCGCGTGCCTTCGAGAAACCGCGACGTCTGCCTGCGTTATGGGGTTCCCTGCACCCGGTACGGCGGGGAAGGTCCGCCATGCTGATGCGTAAAGAATTTGTACCCAGAAAGTGGAGCCCTTCGGATTCCGATGCGTTAGAATAATTACGCGGGAAACAGCGTCTTACGGCCTGCAGGTTGCACCGTTCCAGGTAAGGCGCTACCGATAGTTAAGCGTGTGTTCGACCAGATAGCCCGCACATCTGCCGGAAAGGCGGTCCGCAATGTTGGATCCCTGGATCATCGAAGAAATCCTCAAGAAGGAACAGGAGCAACGTCGCGAGAGCGAGCGTGGCCGGGTCGAGCTTCCCATCGAGCGCCATCGTGGTGATATGGAGCGACCGGTGGTCACGCCTCCGCGTGAGGAGACCGAGCGTGGCGTGATGATCATCGATATCTAGCGGCCGCCAGCGCCCTCGACCCGTCAACGGCCCCCCAGCGGCCTCCTGCAGCCTCTGGGCGGCGTTTTCGCCATCCCTGGCCCGGGGGGCCCCCCCTCCTGCCAGCACAAACCACGGTCCTTCCACCTCCGGTGGTTGGACCGTGTGCGCTTTCGGTGGAGATACAGTGATACGTACCGACTGTGGTGCGGTCTGCGGGCTACCTCTTCACGATCGCGCTCGGCCTTGCCGGTTGGGCCGTGGTGCTAGGACTCCCGGCACTGGGGGTGTTGCCAACCCCGACACCCACGCCGGCGCTCTGGATCGCGCTGTTCATCGTGGTGATCCTGGCGGCACGTGCGCTCGCGTTCCGGATGGCCGGCAGCGTGCTGTCGCTCGATTCGGCGTACTACGTCGCGGCCACGCTGTGCGTCGGATCGGTCGGCGCCGGGCGCATCGTCGCGGTCGCGCTCACGATCGATGCAGGCGCCCGATGGTACTACGCCCGCAAGCAAGGCCGGGTCGATGCGGAAGGGTGGGCGGAGCTTGGCTATGTTCTTTACTTCGGTGGGATGAGCGGCGGCCTCGTCGCGCTGTGCGGGTGGGTCCTGGGCGCCGATGGGGTGGCCGGGCGGCATGGCGACATGGTCGAGGTCGCGCTGCGCGTGGTCGCGATCGATACGCTGCTGCTGGTCAGCCACTACGCCCTGCAGGGCGTGCGGCTGCGCCTCCTCGGCCGCAGCTGGCGCGTCTATTTCGACGAGCTCGCGTGGCCGGGCATCACCGCCGAGGCCTCGCTGATGCCGATCGGCGTCGGGCTCGTCCTGCTCTACGATCCCGATCAGCCCCTCGGGTTCTTGCTGCTGTCGCTCACCTACCTCTTGATCAACCTCGTGTTCTCGCGGTTGTCGCGCACGCGCAAGCAGCTGGAAGAGCGCGTCCATGACCTCGAGATCCTCACGGCGACGGGGCGGCGCATGGCGGCCTCGTTACAGCTCGAGGAGCTCGTCGAGGCGGTGGCGCGCGAGACCTGCAAGGCGATTCCCGAGGCCGAGGCGGTCTCGCTCGTGCACCGGCACGCCGGCGACCGCGCGGGCCTGGTCATCGACGGCTTCGATCGAGCGAGCGACAAGTTCTTCCGCCGTCCGATGAAGGAGGGCGAGGGCGCGGCGGGGTGGGTGATGACCCACGGCCTGGCGCGGCGGATCGGCGATCTCAGCGTCGATGACGACGTCGCGTCGCAGGGCGGCGCGCACGGCATTCGCTCGTGGCTCGGCGTCCCGCTGTTCCTGTACGGCGGCTGCGAAGGCGTGATCGCGGTGCAGAGCACGCACACCCAGGCGTTTCGCGCCGATCATCAGCGCCTGCTCGAGTCGCTCGGGCTCCAGATCGCCGCGGCGCTGCAGAACTCGCACCTCTACGAGCTCGCGATGGTGGACGGCCTCACCGGGCTGTTCATGCGGCGCTACTTCGACGCCCGGATCGAGGAGGAGATCGAGCGCTCGAAGCGCTACGGGACGAGCTTCTCCGTCGTGATGATGGACGTCGACGATTTCAAGAGCCTCAACGACGCCCACGGGCATCTGATCGGTGACCGCGTGCTGCGAGGTATCGCCCATGTCGTGAAGTCGCAGATGCGCGGCGTCGATACCGCGGCGCGCTACGGCGGCGAGGAGATCGCCGTGATCTTGCCGCGCACCGAGCTGGTCAACGCCTACAACGTCGGCGAGCGGATCCGCGGCGCGATCGCCGAGCTGCGGATCACCACGGATTCGGATCCGCCGCAGGTGGTGCGGGTGACCGCCTCGTTCGGCATCGCCGCGTATCCCGACAGCACGGCGAGCGACGGCGAGGACCTGGTGCGGCGCGCCGATCGCGCCTTGTATCGCGCGAAGAAGACCGGCAAGAACCGGGTCGAGCTGTTCTGGAGCGACGATCTGGGGTCCGTGCGCATGCCGGCGGTGGATGCCGGCGAGGCGGTGGATGCCGGCGAGGTCGTGGACGCCGGCGCGGCGACCGCCCCCGAGCCGCGCCCGCCGCGCGGTGGTCCGCCGGCCGAGCCCGAGGCCGACGCCGAGGCCGACGCCAAGGACCTCCGGCCATGACCGCCGATGACGGCCGGCGCGCCAGGACCGCCGACCGGCGCAGCGCCGAGCGCCGGGTCGGCTGGGCACGGCTGTGGGCGCGCGCGAAGCAGATCGTCGGCTCCGATCCGACCGGGTCCGATGACGACGATCACGTGGTCGACGAGGAGGCCGCGCGGGTGCTCGCGTCGAACGCGGGCCGGCTCAAGGGCGGGCTCGCCAAGGTCGCGCAGCTCGCGGCCTACGATCCGGGTGCCTCGCTCGGCGGCCGGCGGGGAGCGACGAACCAGGCACGCGCGGTGCTCGCCGGTCTGTGGGATCAGGCGCCCGCGGTGTCGGGCGGCGCGATCGCGCGCGTCATCGAAGCCGACCTCGGCCGGTCTCCGGACGCGCTGTTTGCGACCTGGGATCCGGTGCCGCTCGCCGCCGCGTCGCTCGGCCAGGTCCACGCGGCGACGCTCGCCGATGGCACCGCGGTGGTCGTCAAGGTGCAGTACCCGGGCGTCGCCGAGGCGCTGCGCGCCGATCTCGACGATGCGGCGTTCGTGCGCAAGCTCGCCGGCTCCGAGATCGGACGCTCGCTCGAGGGCGCCCAGCTCCAGATGCTCGGCTCCGCGGTGCGCGGCGAGCTCGACTACGTCGCCGAGGCGCGCGCGCTCGAGCGGTTCGCGGCGGCCTGGCGCGACCACCCGGCGCTGCGGTTCCCTCGCGTGATCGGCGAGCGGTCGTCGGCGCGGGTCTTGACGATGACGCGGGCGCGCGGCACGACCGTGGCCCTGACCGCGCAGGCCGGGAGCCCCGAGGTCCGGCGCCACGCCGCGATGGCGATCTTCGCGTTCACCTGGGGCTCGCCGCTCGCGCACGGCCTCGTCAACGCCGATCCCAACCCGGGCAACTTCCTGGTCGACGAGCAGCCCGACGGCAGCGTGGCCGTGTGGTGCCTCGATTTCGGCTGCGCGCTCGAGCTTGCGGACGACGTCCGCGACGCCGATCGCGAGATCTGGTGGGCGCTCGTCGACGATGACCGCGCCTCGGCCGCGGAGCGGTTCCGGCTCGGGCTCGCGCGGGCGGGGCTCCTGCGCCGGGCCGACACGCTCGCGTCGACCGCGCACCGCGACTGGGAGCGCGCGCTCGCCGCACCGCTGGCCACGCACGGCGAGTTTGCCTGGACGGCCCGGTACGCGAGCGAGCTCGCCGAGGCCACCGGGCGGGCGCTCGGGGCGGGCGGCCTGGCGCTGCCGGCGAACGTGTTGCTGCTCTGGCGCCAGCGCCTGGGCGCGGCCGCGGTGATCGCGATGCTCGACGCCCGCGCCCCGTTTCGTCGCGTGCTGGTCGACCTGATCGGGACCGGGCGCCGCGCCCTGCGGTGATGCCAGGCGTAAGAGATGAGACGAAGTAGGACACCGTCGCCATCCAGTGGTTGAAATAGCGCCGGGGGCTCGCTCGTTGGCCCTGACATGGCGAACCGCTTCCTCGTCGCATTTCCGATCCTGCTGGCCGCGTCGACCGGCTTCGCGCTGCCGAGGCCAAACAGCCACGTGCGCGCGGGCGCGAACCACCACCTCGGTGATGACTCGTTCATCGCGAAGTACGGCCACAACGTCGATGTCCACGCGAGCGAGCGCGACCGCATGCACCAGCACCTTTCGTACGTGCGCGACTGGCTGGCGGCGCGACCGGCGACCAGCCCCGAGCTCGAGCACCGCCGCGCCGAGATCCTCGCGCACTTCGACGCCTACATCGCGAAGAACACGACGCCCAAGAACGCCCACGTGCCGTGGCGCACGCCGGTGTTCATCGATGACGAGGGGACGATCTGCGCGGTCGGCTATCTGATCCAGCAGACGACCAACCCCGCGCTGCCGCAGCGGATCGCCAGGGCGCACCGCTACGACTTCATCGAGGACATCGCGACGGCGATGCCCGAGGTCGCCGCGTGGGTCGCGAGCTCCGGGTTCACGCTCGACGAGATCGCGCACATCCAGCCCGCGTACAGCGAGCCCGAGGTCAACACGTGGCGCACGTGGGACCTCGCGAAGCACCGGCCGGAAGATGGGCCGTACGACAACCTGAACTCACGTGGCGTGTTCAAGCACGCCCGGATGGAGGGCAGCTGGGTCGCATATACGAAGGGCAACGAGCCGAACACCGAGGAGATCATCGTCGGCCGCGGCGAGATGAAGCACGGCGACGGCGCGTGGACGAGCTTCTACGACGACGGCAAGCCGTTCGCGCAGGGGCCCTACGTCGACAACGTCGCCGAGGGCGCCTGGCAGCTGTACCACCCGAGCGGCAACCTCGCGGCCGAGGGCTCGTTCGCCGGCGGCAACCGCGCGGGCCTCTGGCACTTCTACTACGACACCCCCGACAAGACCCCGATCGCGATCGGCCGGTTCGCCGGCAACGGCGAGGTCACCGGCAAGTGGAAGCACTTCGACGAGCACGGCGCGCTGCTCGCGACGACGTGGACCGAGACCCCCACGCAGTGGCACGACACCGACTGGGCGGTTGACGGCGGCGAGGGCTTCATGCTCGACATCACGGCGCGGCCCGGCGAGATCAAGCACGCGAGCCACCGCGGCACCATCAACAGCGAGCCGCAGGCGCTCGACATGTACGCGCTCGGCGGCGAGCGGGTCTACGTCCAGCACGCGTACCAGCACGAGACGATGTTCGACGACGGCGGTGACAAGCTCGTGCACGGCGACGACGGCACCTGGCGCGCGGCGGACTGCAAGTGGAACGCCAAGCGCAAGGCCTACGCGCACCGCGGCGACCTCGTCCCGCTGCACGGCGCGCTCTACACCGACGCGCGGCGCCGCGTGAACCCGCAGCACGAGGGCGTCGGGGGAGGCGGCAACGAGGACCCGGGCCCGGCGTGTGGCCCCGAGGTCGCGGTCGCGCCGGCGCGCGTGCGCAAGCTCGATGCGCTGCTCGCGGCGCGCGAGCAGGTCCGTGCGCTGACGCCGCAGTTCGTGCGCAGCGCGGTGCTCCACGAGGAGGTCTCCGAGGACGAGCTGTCTGACTCGGACCGCGAGAACCTGAAGCGCGCCGGCGACATGACGCGCGTCCTCGAGGAGAACATGAGCATGTACCTCGAGTGGCCCCACATCGACGGGCGGTTCGTCGAGCTGTTCAAGCGCATGGCCGGGCGCAAGTTCGTGCCGTGGGCCGCGGGCGATCCCGAGGGCCGCAGCGAGTAGCCAGCGGGGCGGGTCAGTACGTGTAGCGCAGGAACAGCCGCGAGTCGATCGCGCGGATCGCGGCGAACTGGGGCAAGAGGAAGCCGTCCGCGGCGAGGCCGACCGCGTAGTGGCGATTCTCGAGCTGGTACTGGAGTCCGGCGCCGGCCTGGAACGCGACCGAGACGTGCTCGCCCGGATCGGTGATCTTCACCTTGCCGAGCACGTTGGACGAGATCATGGCCAGGCCGATGCCACCCTCGGCGAACACGGCGATGCGATCGAACCGGCCGACGATGCGGGCGTCCCCGCCGCCGCGGTAGAGCTGGAACCACTCGCCCTGGGGGGGCGGCGGGACGATGGCTTCATGGCTCGACGCGGCGAGGTCGATGCCGACCGAGAGCCACGAGAACAGATCCCGGCCGATCCGGACGGCGAGCGACGGGCCGATCCCGGCGTCGCTGGAGGCCTTCGGCAGGAACGCGACCGCACCCAGGCCGCCCTCGGCGAACCAGCCGGTCGACGCCGGGCGGGCCTGCGCGGCGCCGCACAGCGCCGCGAGCGTGCCCGAGACAAGGGCGAACCTGACCATGACTACGGGAGATAGTAGATCGCCTGGGCCGCGATCTCTCGTATCCGGCCGCAAATCACGGGACCGGGGTCGCTGTCACGTTGTAGACGGCGGGCATGAAGGTCTGGAGCTCGCCGGGCTTCTTGGTGACGGCGGTGAGCAAGAGGTCGTGCATGATGCCGCGGAGGTCCCGCACGCGGACGTCGTACTCGAGCACCATGTGCGTCGTCGGCTTGAACACGAGATCGATCCGGGTGATCTCCGCGAACGCCTCGCGCGGGATCGGCGGGCCGACCGGGGTCTGCACGTAGTCCATCACCAGCGGCATCGGCGGCGTCAGCGGCTGGAACATCTTGGCGTTCTTGCTGATGGTCAGGGTCGCGCGAAACGGGTTGACGTTGGCGCGCGTGATCTGATCGAGATCGATCGACGCCTCGCGGAGCTCGTCCTCGGTGAACAGCCCCGAGACCTCGCCGCCGGCCGGGACCTCGATCGGGATGTCGCCGGACAGGCCCGGGGTCGGCGGGGCCTCGTCGTTGCCCGGATCGAGCACGATGATCGATGGGTCGTACGAGAAGAACTCGTTGGCGCCGTTGAGCTCGATCTTCGCCTGGCCCGGCTTCATGTCGAGGTTCTTGATCGTCCACTCGATCTCGATCTCGAGGTCGCCGACCTTGACGTAGGGCACCAGCACCGGGGCGAGCTTGGCGGCGAGCGCGGCGCGCGTCTTCATATCGGCCGCGGTCTCGGTCTTGATCGGCAGCTGCAGCGAGGCCTTGGCCTCGCTGAGCATGCCCGTCGCGTCGGCGACCCCGGCCTCCATCGTCATCGGCGCGGGGATATAGACCGGGTCGTTGGCGCACCCGACGAGCCCGGCGAGCCCGGCAACCATCGACGACATCAGGACGAGACGCATGATCTAGCCTCCTTGCGTGAACACGAACGGATAATTCACGTTGGCGACGCCGCCCTTCGCCGGAAACTTCAGGCGATTGACGTTGGACTTCACGCACTGCTCGACGGTGTCGTTGCGCATCGTGCTGCCGCCCGACGTCGCGGTGTTGCCGGCCTGCACGGTGCCATCGCCGCCGATCTTGAAGTGGATGACGAGCTTGCCGCCGATCCCGGGCGTGTGGTTGAGCTCTTTCTGGTAGCAGGCGCGGAAGATGCCGGAGCGCGCCTTGACCACGCGATCGATCTCCTCGGCGGTGAGGCCGCCGAAGTCGCCGCTCGGCGCGGCGAACGCGACCTGGATCGCTTTGGGGCCGGTGCCGCAGCCGCCGCCCTTGCAGTTGCCGCCGCCGGGCCGGTTGGCGCCGGTGTCGATCTTGCCGGGGCCGGTCACGAAGTCGCCCTCGACGTTGCCGCCGCCACCGTTGCCGGTCTTCTTGTTGCCGGTGCGGGTGCCGGTGCCTTCGCCGGGACCGACGCCGGTGCCGGCGCCGGGACCAAAGCCCATCGAGCCCTTGGTGAGTGTCTCGCCCTTGATGCCGGTGAACTTCGACAGGCTCGTCGACAGGTTGCGATCGATGATGTTGTCGAGGATCTTCCGGTTCTTGTCCTCGAAGAACTGGACCTTCGGCGGCTCGGGCGGGACGTCCTTGGCGTTGGGATCGCGCGCGCGCTCGGTGTCGCCCTTGCCGCCCGCACGGCCCTCGTCGCCCTTGGTCGCCGTGTTCTTCGGCGGATCCTTGGTCGCCGCCGCGGACGCCTGCGGCTGCTGCGCCTTGCTGGCGATCGTCGGGACCGGCTTGGGCTCGGGCGGCTCCTCCTTGTCGAGCCGGGTCACGAGGTAGCTGCCGGTCAGCGATCGCGGGCCCGGCCAGACGAACGGGTCCTCGCCGTTGTAGAGCCGGTATGTCATGAACAGCAGCGCGGCGTGCAGCACGACCGAGAACGCCAGCGAGGCCTGCGAATCGGTGTCCTGCCGGATCAGCCCCCAGGCGACGCCGCCGATCAGCATCGCGAGCGTGGCCAGCCCGCCGCCGCGGAACGCGGCCTCGTCGAACTCGACGCCCTTCAACGACCACAGCAGGGTGAGCGCCGCACTCGAGATCACGTAGCCGGCCGCGCCGGCGATCAGCACGGGCCTGGTGAAGAACTGCGGCGGCTCGTCGACCGAGACGAACTGGAAGAACAGCTTGTGGTGGCCAGACTCGTCGAGCTCGATCACGCCCCAGTCGCGGCCGCTGATGGAGGTCGCGCAGAACCCCCCGCCGTCACCTTCGCCTTCACCCTTGCGGACGAACTCGGCGACGTCCTTCTGCTGGCCGTCGATGCAGATCGTGCCGCGCATGTGCTCGCCGAGGGTCAGGAGGTACCCGCGGTTCCCCGGCCGGACGATCGCGAACTTCGGCGGCAGCCCGAGATCCGGAACCACGAAGGTCGGGGGCATGAGCTTTCGCCACCGGACCAAGAACCCGACCACCCCGAAGATCAGCCACCAGAGCGACGGGATCCGTCGCACGCACCGGTCCCCGACCGTGATCGCCTGCGGCTTGTCGAGCACGAGGTCATCCATGACCTCGTCGTGCCAGATCAGCGTGGTGCGCAGCGCCATCCTGCCGGCACCGCGGCTTGCTCCAGCTCCGGCGGCGTGCATGAGCGCGTGCGCGTGCGCGTCTGCATCCGCATGCGGATCTGTGACGCTTCGTGCGACCGGCAGCGGCGACCTGCTCACAACGCTTCTTCCTCCACGGAGCGAACCATGTGAGGGATGAAGGATCGCTTCTCGAGGCTCGCGCGCTCGAGCTCCTCGTTCGCGCGCTCGAGGAAGTACAGGAGCTGCGGCGTGCGCAGCTGACCATTGAGCTTGAGGTTCTCGAAGTCGAAGGTCTTCTCCTTCTGCTTCTTGTCGTTCTTGTCAGCCTTGCCGGAGGCGTCGGACCTGCCCGGGGCGCCCTTGTCGGCTTTGCCTTTGGGCTGAGCAGATGCGGGTAGCGAAACTACACACATGAGCGCCAAGAACGCGGTCGCAAACCCCCTGCCGGGGGCGGCAAGCCTCAACTTCATTTGCCGAGCTCCTTTCGTTTCTCTTCTGCTACCTGACGCTTGGCGTGACTGACCGGGGCTTCCTGCAGGTACCGGTCCAGCGCAGCCTTGCCACCGGCCGCGTCGTTCAGGTAGTCGGTGGCGAGGATCGCGACGTCGAACATGGCATCCGCACGTGGCGTGCTGCGCCTGGGCGCCTCTTTGATCACACGGTCCCACGTCTTCTTGGCTTCCGGGAAGTCCTTGAGCCCGCGCTGCGCGACCCCGAGGGACACATAGGCCGCATAGTCATCGGGTCGCTTTTCGACAATCGTGGTGAGCTCGGTCTTGGCTCGCGCGTAGTCCCCGGCATCGAGCAACACGGCGGCCTTGTTGAACCGCGCGTCGATGTAGCTCGGATCGAGCGAGACGGCCTGGTCGAAGCGCTCGAACGCCTCCTGGGCCTTGCCCTGGCGCAGCGCCAGCACGGCGAACGCATTGTAGATCGCCGGATCCTTGGCATCGAGCTCGGCGGCCTTGGCCAGCACGAGCTGCGCGAGCTCGAGGCGTTTTTGCGCGATGTAGATGAGCCCCAGCTCGGTGTAGATCTTCGCGTTGGTTCCCGAGACCCGGACGGTGTCGCGCAAGATCTCGACGGCGTCGTCGAAGTCACCGGCGTCGCGCAGGAGCGAGGCGAGCCGCGCCGCCGCGTCCTTGCGGTTCGGATCGTCTTCCTCGGTGGTCTTCAGCGCGGCCTCGTAGTCGGCGCGGGCATCCTTCTTGTGACCGGCGCGGCGGCTGGCCTCGGCGCGGGCCAGGAGGCTCGGGGTGTGGCCGGCCTTGATCTTCAGCGCCTTGCCGAACGCGTCGATCGCCGCGTCGTCGTCGCCTTCCTTGTAGGCGATCACGCCGAGGTCGTACCACGCCTCCCACAGCGTCTTGTCGCTGTCGAGGGCGGCCTTGAGCCGCGCCTTCGCGGTGTCCTGGGCCTCGGGGCCGCCGACGCGCAGCGCCCGCATCGCACCTTCGAACTCCTTGGCGGCCTTGGGGTTGATCGGATCGCGCTTGGCGGTCGCCGTGCGCGTGGTCTGGGTCGTGGCGTGCTTGCTGCCGCCACCGCACGCCGCGAGCGCGAGCGCGGTGACGAGCATCGCGAGCGCGCGGTGATCACGGCGCATCGGCCGCCTCGGCGTCATCGCGCGACCTCCGTGACGATCTCCGGCGTCGGCGGCCGATCACCGATCCGCTCGCGCAGGCGCGCTTCCTTCTCGGGTGGGAACTTGTCGGCGGCGATCCGGCCCAGCGCCTCGCGGATCTTCGCGGTGTACTCGTCGTAGACCTGCATCTGGATCGCCTTCTGGTAGCCGGCGGTGTACAGCGTGACAGCCTTGTCCTGGATGTCGACGACGTACGCGTTGATCGCGTCCTGATAGGCCTGCACTTGATCCGGCGAAAGGCTCGCGGGCGGCTTGCTCGCGGCGGTCGCGAGCGCCTCGGCGAACCCGTCGTAGACCTGGCCGACGCGGAACAGCGCGGCGGTCGCCCACTTGAGATCCTGGTAGTCGATCACCGAGGTGTAGACCTTCTCGGCGTCGGCGAGCAGCTTGCCCTTGTTCTTGAGCGTCTTCTCGAGGAGCGCGGGCTTGACGTCGAGCGAGACCTTCTCGTAGTCGCGGAAGATCAGCTCGCCTTCGTAGTAGCGCGCCTCGGCGGCCCACGTCGTGGCGTCCTTCTTCTCCTTGCCGTTCGCCGCCTTCCAGATCTTCTGGGCGGTGACGAAGTCGTCCTTCGCCCGCTTCAGCTGGCCGAGCCGGAGCGACGTGCGACCGGCCCGGGTGTAGGCCTCGACGATCCGCTTGCCGGTCGAGCGGTAGACCCGCGCGTAGTCGGTGAACGCGGTGTACGCCGGCCCGTCGTCTCCGGAGTTCTCGTAGACCACGCCGATGTTGAACGCGACATCGGGCGCGTCCTTGCGCTCGCGGAACTTCTTGGCGTACTCGCCGTAGTGCGTGATCGCCTCCTTGTTCTGGCCGAGCGCCTGGCGGAGCAGGGCGGCGTTGTACAGCGCGTCGGCCGCCTTGGTGCCGGTGCGGAACCTGGTCCACACCAGCTCGTAGGCCTTGGCCGCACGATCGTAGTAGATGACCTTCTCGTAGACCTGACCGGCGGAGAACGCCGCCTTCTCGGCGATCTCGGGGCTCTTGTCGCCGTACTTCTCCGCGAGGTCGAGGTAGAGGTCGGCCGCCTTCTCGGGCTGCTTGGCCTTCTCGTACATGACGCCCGCGTTGGTCAGCGCCTGGGCCGCCACCTTGGTGTCGGAGGTCTCCTTGGGGACCCGCTGGTAGAACCCGGCGGCCTCGACGTACTTGCCGGCCTCGGCGTACTTGTCGCCGCTCTTCTGGATCGCCTCGACGATCAGCCGATCGAGCCGGTCCTGCTGATCCTTGGCGGCGAACGCCTTGGCCTTCTTGAGCTTGCGCGCCCAGCTCTCGATGTTCTCGTAGTCGGCCGCCTTGTTCAGCGCTGACAGGATGCGATCGCCGGCGGGACCGGCGTTCTCGTCGTCGGGATACTTCGTGACGATCACGCCGAATCGCTTGATGGCCTCGTCGAACTCGTTGTAGTCGTAGAACATCTGGCCGTTCTTGAAGATCACGCCGACCAGCGCCTTGTCGGCGGGGAACAGCGTCGCGTAGAGATCGATCGCCTCGCCGAACTTCTTGTCGACCGGGTACAGCTGGTGGCGGCCCGCGGTGTCCTTGGGCCGCGCGAGCTCGAACGCGTTCATCGCGTTGAACAGCGCGTCCTTGTGGTACTTGCCGACCGGCGCGGTCTTGCCGACCGCGAGGTACTCGTCGCCGGCGGTCTCGACCTTGCCGAGCTTGAAGCACAGGATATCGGCGCGGTAGTAGCGGATCTCGGTCGCCTTCTCGGGGACGCCCTTGCCGGTGCCGAACGCGGTCAGGTAGCCGTCGTAGGCGTCCGAGGCGCGGGTGTAGAGCGACAGCACCTCGGCCGGCAGGTCGGGCCTGGTCACGCACTGCTTCTGCTCGGGGCGCCGCAGGCTCTTCTCGCGGCGCTGGGCCTCGCCGTGGATGCTGGTCGCGGTGACCCGCACGAGATCCTCGGTCGTCTCGAGCGAGCGGGCGAGCGCCTCGCGGTTGCGCTGCGCCTTGGCCCAGTCGCTCCGGGGGCCGTAGGTCGCGAGCAGGACGCTGATCTCCGCCTGGGCGTGATCGACGTCGATCGCGCTGTTCCAGTTCGCGATGATGTCGCGCTGGTAGTCGGCGGCCTTGATCGAGTCCGGATCCATCTTGATGAGGAACCGGTACGCGGAGTTGCTGCGATCCCACTCGGTCTGCGCGCTGTAGCTCTCGGCGACCTTGACCATGACGTCGCGCGAGTACTGCTCGCCGTCGATCGAGACCAGGAAGTCGAACACCTCCTTGGGCGTGATCGAGCGATCCTCGGTGAACACGACGACCATGTACTGCAGCGCCTCGTCGCGCAGCGACGCGCTGCGCCGGCGCTGGGCCTCGGTGCCGGTGCGCTCGGCGGCGACCGCCTTGTCGAGCACGCGCTTGAAGTCCTTCGCGGCCTGGATCGTGTTGCCGAGCTTCCACTCGCACCACGCGATCTTGAACGTCGCGAGGTCGCTGGTCGCCGCGTCGTCGGGGATGTGCTTGTACGCGTCCATCGCCTTGGGCCACTCGGCGCTCGCGAAGAAGTGCTCGCCGACCATCATCCACGCGTCACCGTACAGCGGCGATTTCGGGAACCGCTCGATCACCTCGTTGAACCGCGCGAGCGCCGCGTCCTCGTGCTGGGCCTCCTTCTCGGCGAACCCGATCAGGTAGGTCACGAGGTCCATCCGGCGGAAGTCCGGGTGATGATCGTGGAGATCGAGGTACAGCGCCTCGGCCTCGCCCAGCTCGATCCGCGGCTCCTTGGGCTGCTCGCACGCGTTCTGCTTCTGCGAGCACTTCTCGAGCGCGCGAGAGAAGTCGTCCATCTTGTTCAGGTAGAGCCGGCGCGCCTCTTCCCAGAGCAGCTCGGCGAGCTTGAACGTGCCCTCGGCCTTGGACTCGCCGGTCGGCTTGGCGTCGAGGAAGCTGCGCAAGAGTCCGATCGCCTCGAGCCGCTTGTCGTCGCGCTGCTTCTCGGTCGAGGCCAGGAGGGTCTTGAGCTCGGCCGACAGGACCGGGGCCTCCGGAGCGGGCGGCCGCTTGCGGATGTAGAGCTCGGAGGTGGGCCCGCGGGAGGTGTCGACCTCGCGCTCTGGTTTCTGCGCGACGGCGATCGAAGGTGGCAGGCCCAGGACCCCGGCCATGACCAGGATGGCCCGGCGCGTGACCCTGGGGGCCGCGGGTGACTTTGTCTGGATCGTCTGGCTCGTCGTCATGGGGGAGTTATCGCCACCCTTCGTATTCATCGGCCCAGTACTCGCCTTGCCAGGGCCAGTACTCCTCGTCGTCGCCGATCATGCTGGCGTTCCACATCTTGCCGAAAAGCTCCGCGGGGAACCGGCCGGCGGCGAGATCCTGGACCTCGATGTCGAGCTTGCGCTTCTGGCCGATGATGGCGTCGATCTTGCCGAGCTTGGCCTTGTCGAGGACCCGGCGGGTCTCGGCGTAGAGCCGATCGACGGCCTGTTGCGCGAGCCGGTCACCGGCTTGCTCGAGCTTGTCGTAGAGCGCGTGCGAGGCCTTGTCGAGGCGGCGGGCGTCGTTGATGTCGCCCTGGATCATCGGCCGGATGCCCGGGGCGGCCTGCGCGGTCGTGGCCTCGGCGGCTCGATCGGCGGCGGCCACGGCGGTCTTCGCCGCGGCCTGGGCGCGCGCGGCGAGCTTGTCGAGCCGGGCCTCTTCCTCGCTCGCGTCACCGGCGGCGATCAATCCTTCGCGCCGCGCGCGGGCGAGCTCGGATCTCTGCTCCCGGATCTGGGTGACCAGCCGCCGGGTGTCCTCGACCAGCGCGTTGGCGTCGGCGAGCTGCTCCTGCTCGATCGTCCGGGTGGTGGAGATCGCGCCGACCTTCTGCTCGCTGACCTCGCGGGCGAGGTCTTGCCACTGGCGGACGACCGTGGGAGCGGTGGTCGCTTGCTCGTGCATGCCGGTGATCGCGTCCGACAGCCGGAGGAACCGCGGATCCAGGCGAAGCAGGGCGACCAGCTCGTTGATCGCTGCCCCCGGCGGCGTCCCGGGCGGTGCCCCGGGCTGCGTCCCCGGCGGGGTTTCGGGTGACGTTCCGGGCGGCTTGCCGGCGGCCTTGCCCGCCTTCTTGCCGGCGACCTCGCCGGTGTCCTTGACCTCGTGGAACCGCGTGATCGCGGTGGCGAACAGCTGCTTGCGGAGCTCGGGGTCCTTGCGCACCTTGTCGATCTCGTCGACGATCGGCTGGAGCTTGGCGGCGAGGCCGTCGTACCACTGTTGCGACGCATCGAACTTGCAGTCGGCGAGCTCGACGTAGCCGGCGAGCAGGCTCGCCTCGGGCCACAGCGGCGAGCCGGGGAACGTGCGCAAGAACTCCTTGACGAGGTCGCGCGCCGTGGCGAGCTCGCGCTTCTGGTACATCGACCACGAGGCCTCGAACAGCGCGTCGGGCAGGTACGCCGAGTCGTCGGGGACCTGGAAGTAGTGGTAGTAGGCGTCGTCGTATTCGCCTTGTTCGTGCGCGATCCGGCCCAGGCCCAGCCGCGCGAGGTCCTTGATCGTGAAGTAGCGCTGATCGACGACGAACGTGAACTTATCGGTGTCCTCGGTCGCGGCGATCTCGCACATCGCCTCGGCGGACTCCTTGTACTGGTTCTGGCGGGCGCGGATCACGCCGCGCAGGTAGACCGCCGACGAGTACAGCCGGCTCTGCTTCGAGATCAGCACGAGCTCACCTTCGGCGTCGGCGAGCTTGCCGGCGTCGTAGGCCGCGCGGCCGCGCAGGTACGACCGCTCGCCCGCGGCCGATGGGGGGATCGGATCGGCGGCCCGGATCGCCTCGAGCCGCGCGAGCACGCCGGCGTGATCGCGGGTCTCGAGCGCGACGTCGACGACGCGCCGGTGCGCCGGGCCCCAGTACGGCGCCGCCGGCCCGCGCCGCAGCACCACCTCGAGCGCCTCGAGGGCGGCACCGTAGCTGCCGGCGCGCGCGAGCGCGACCCCGAGGTCGTACTCGGCGTTCTGGAACTCGACGAAGTCGGTGAACGCCGCGTAGCGCGGCGACTTGACGATCGAATACAGCGCGACGGCGGCGTTGGCGAACGCACCATCGCGCAGCAGCACCTCCGCGGTGCCGAGCTCGCGGCGCAGCGTCTCGAGGTTGCCGCTCTCGGCGTCGATGAGCTTCACCGCCTCGAGCGCGGTGAAGTATGCGGCGATCGGATCGCCCGCGGCGGGCGCGGCGGGCGCGGCGGGCGCGGCGGGCGAAGCCGGCGAAGGTGGTGCGGTGGTCGTCATGGGCTTCACAGTGCGGGCGGCACGCGGTCCGGCATAGGGCACAACGTCGCATCTGCGTCACCGGC
>JAUKWE010073576.1:0-45571 GCA_032356425.1 Cumathamnion decipiens | reverse complement strand
CCGGAGAGCAAGCCGCCGGAGAGCAAGCCGCCGGAGAGCAAGCCGCCGGAGAGCAAGCCGCCGGAGAGCAAGCCGCCGGAGAGCAAGCCGCCGGAGAACAAGCCGGCCGACGAACGGCACCACCGCCACCACTGAGCCAGTGACGCCGGTGCTGGGTGCCTGCCGCGGCGCGGCACCCGGGCGATCGGGCCGGGCGAACGGTGTGCGGCTCGCTCGGAGGGCCGTGTTATGACGCGGCGGTGAGCCACGAAGAGCCGGATCTCGAGGTACCCGAGGCCAAGCTGCTGAAGGACGAGCTGCGAGCGCTCGGTAGCGGCGGGTTGCCACCGGCGGGCGGGGCCGAGATCTCGCTGCTCGAGCGGCCCGGCGACCTGAAGGGCGATCTGACGGTGAAGTCGTTCATCGCCGGCCTCCTGGTCGCGGCGCTCATGGGGGCGACGTACCCGTACATGGTGCTCAAGCTCGGCTTTGGGCCCAACGTCTCGGTGGTCGCGGCGTTCTTCGGGTTCCTGTTCCTGAAGCTGTTCGATCTCGTCGGCCGCTCGCACTACAACCGATGGCAGAACAACCTGGTCGAGGCAGCGGGGACGAGCGCCTCGCAGACCGCGTTCATGTGCGTGCTGCTCGGCGCGTTCGACATCCTGCGCCACAACACCGGCGGCGTGCTCGGCATCGAGCTGACCCCGATGATGTCGTTCCTGTGGCTGACCACCGCGTGCACGCTCGGCGTCTTGCTCGCGGTGCCGTTGCGCCGGCACTTCGTGGTCGACGAGAAGCTGCCGTACGTCGATGGCATGGCGGCGGCCGAGACGATCCTCGTGATGGATCCGCCGCGCGATGCCAGCGCCGTCATCAAGCGCAACGCGCTGCGCGCGTTCAAGGCCGTGATGTGGGGCGTCATGCTGTCCGGGCTCGTGATGCTGTTTCGCGAGGACACCAAGCTCGTGCCCCACATGCAGGGCTTCCTGTCCGGTCTGTCGGGCCGGCTGGCCGGCTGGGTGCCGAGCATCCCCGAGGGCTGGGAGGCGCCGTGGACCTTGCTCGGCCACGCGACCAAGGAGCTCGGCGCCGACGGCACCGCGGGCGAGGTCATGCATGGCGTCATCCTCGCGAACCTGGCGGTCGGCGCGTCGTACAGCCTGCTCAGCGTCGGGTCCGGCATGATCATCGGGCTTCGCATCAACGCCAGCATGATGATCGGCATCGTGCTCGCGTGGCTCGTCGTGCCGTACTTCCTCGTCAAGTACGCCGTGCCGATCCACCACCTCAAGGCGGGCGCGGCGGCCGCCGGTGCGGTCATGGTCGCGACCGATACACCGACCCGCACCGAGGTGCTGTTCTGGGTCATGTGGCCGGCGACCGGCATCCTCGTCGCCAGCGGCCTCACGGCGCTGGCGCTGCGCTGGCGCATCCTGATCGAGACCTTTGCCAGCCTGCGGACCGCGAAGATCGGCTCGAACGAGCTGTCGTTATCGTTCGTGGCGACCGGGGTCGCGATCTGCGCCGTCGCGCTGTGCTTCGTGCAAGCGACGCTGCTCGGCATGCCGGTGTGGATGACGATCGCGGCGATCGTGCTGTCGCTGCCGCTCATGCTCGTCGGCCTGCGCGTGCTCGGCGAGACCAACTGGGGCCCGATCAGCGCGCTGTCGAACATGATGCAGGGCGTGTTCGCCGCGCTCGCGCCGGGCAACGTCGCGGCGAACATGGTCGCCAGCGGGACGACCGGCACGATCGCGACGTCGTCCGAGGCGATCATGCAGGACTACCGGTGCGGCCAGATCATCGGGACCAGGCCGCGCAACCTGACGGTGATGCAGCTGATCGGAGTCCCGATCGGCGCTGCGGCCGTGTCGTGGATGTACCCCGTGCTCGTCAAGGCCTACCACATCTTCGACACCGCCGATCCGGTGACCGGCAAGGTCATCAAGGCGCAGCTGACCTCGCCGATCTCGAACAAGTGGGCGGGGTTCGCGCAGATCCTCAAGGACGGCGCCAGCGCCCTGCCGCGCTCGGCGCTCTACGCGCTGGTGATCTTCTCGGTGCTCGGCATCGTGCTCACGGTGCTCGAGAGCAAGGCGAGCTTCAAGAAATACATCCCGTCGCCGACCGGGATCGGGATCGGGATCATCGTCCCGTTCAGCGTCGTGTTCACGATGTTCTTCGGCGGCGTCGCCGGCTACGTCTGGGAGAAGTACTTCAAGGCGTCGGCGGAGATCTACCTGCTGCCGCTCGCGTCGGGCCTGATCGCCGGCGAGGCGATCGTCGCGGTGTTCGCCTCGATCTACCTCGCGCTGATCAGCTGAGCGCCAGCGTCCGGCCGGCGAGCGCGATCAGGCGTCCAGCCGGGCGCCCAGCGGATTGAATAGCCGCCCCTCCCGCGTCGTCCAGGAGGGCGCACGAGACCCCGCCGGGGGGCAACCCGGCAGGTTTCCCTCGCGCTATGGTCAGCGCCCATGAATCGACTTGTGATCGCGACAGTCGTCCTTGGTTCCCTCGTTGCCACCGCGCGGGCCCAGCCGGCCAGGCCGGCCAAGCCGGCCCCAGCTCCCCCTGCCACCTTTCCGGCTCCCGGCGAGGCGCTCGGCATCACCGGGACGGCGTCGTGGCCCAAGCTCGACTGGCTGTACGACGTGCCCGCCCCGAACGACGCCGCCGGCAAGATCGTGATCCACTGGTTCTGCGCGCCCAAGGTGCAGGCGTGCCTCGACGATCTCGCCCGCCTCATCACGCTCAGGGACAACGGTCGCGTCTACGTGATCGCGTACATCAACGGCACCAAGGCGCAGGCGAAGAAGCTCGATCCGATCCGCGAGAGCGAAGGCATCGGCCGCGGCACCGTGGCGTTCGGCCGCGGCGCGACCAAGCTGATGAAGGAGCTCGGCACTACCGGGCCCGCGTCCATCGTCGTCGACGTCGATGGCAAGGTCCAGCTCGTCTCCACCGGCTCGGCACCGGCCGATCTCGACGCGCGCGACGCCAAGGCCGCCGCCGCGATCGCCGCCATCAAGGAGTACGTCGCGATGCCCGACGGGCCCAAGGTCGCCAAGGCGGGCGACAAGTTCCAGCTCTCGCTCGCGATCAAGCTCGCGGGCTGGCTCAAGTACAGCGACAAGACCCCGCGGGAGTTCAAGCTCACCCTGCCACCCGACATCAAGTGCGACGCCACCACGCTCAAGGGCGATCAGATCAAGGTCGCCGACAAGCTGCTCACCGCGACCGTCACCTGCAGCGGCCCGCGGGGCACCTACGAGGGGCGTGGCGAGCTGCGGTTCGGCTACGACGCCCCGGGCGGCGGCGCCGGGATGGGCGCCGAGAGCGCCGGGTGGAAGTTCGAGATCAAGAACTGACGGGACCGCACCGCAGAGGTTTGAGCGGTGCGGAGCTCGCCGGAGATCGCGCCCACGCGCGCTGGCGACGCGGGCCTGGGCCCTGCGCTCGTCCGTACACCACCGTATCGCGATGGCCGCCAGCGCCATCTCCACGACCGACCGACGACCCACCACCCGGCCGTGCAATTTATCTCGCGCAGAGACCCAGCCCGCATCGCTGCGCTGCGCGTTGCCGTCTCCGCGGATCAGCTTGCTCACCAAGCACGGGTGCGGGTCGACTCGCCGCGCTCGTGCAGCGCCGGGTGTGTCGTGGGGAGCGATCTGGACGTCGGCGCGCGGCTTGGCCCAAGGTCACCGCGTTTTCAGGTGAGGGGTTCCGTGGGGGAGAAACTGAACCTCGGCGCGGGGTTCGGGTACAGTGGAGGCGGAACTGCTGATGAGCGCGGACCTCGAGACACTGCTCAAACACCTGCGCGACCGGACGGGGCGCGTCGAGCTGGACCTGCCACCGCCGCAGAGCTCTGCCAGCATCGAGGTCGCAGCACAGCTTGCACGCGAGCGACGGATGGCGATCGGGCAAGGGATACGCGTAGCCCAGCTCTACGTAGCACCGGGATCCTCCAGGACCATCTCGATGCGAGTCACCGAAGGCGAGGCACGTGCACTCCTGGATGCAGGCGCGACCTGGATCGGACCTGACGTGTACGCCCCCAAGCCACTACGCTTGCACCCGACCCGGATGCTTGAGCAATTCAAGCTGCAAGAGTTCAAGGCCCATCGAGCAACGGAGCTTCATTTCAGCCGCCTCACGATGCTGGTGGGAGACAACGCCAGCGGCAAGACCAGCGTGCTCGATGCGCTTGCGCTACAGGGAAGCCTCCGTCCGCCCTTCGAGGATGTCCTTCGAGGGGCCTGGTCCATCCCCAACCTCCTCCGTCGTGGCGCACCATCGAATCGGATCACCCTGGTCTCGTCAGGCACCCATGGCGCCAAGGTCTGGGCGACAACACTTCACCTGATACAAGCCGACGAGCAGAAATATGTGGTCGAGGCATCGGCACAAGTTGGTGAGTCAAGACACGAGGCAAACGCCAACGGAGATCATCGTGGGTTCGGATATGGCGGTGACTGGAATGCGATCCGAGAGGTCATCGGCTCTGCAGCGGTGTGCCGCTTGCGCGCGGAACAGATCGCGGTTGCCGCTTATAGTAAAGATCCTGTGGTTCGCGTCGAGGCGGATGGCACGAACACCGCGTTAGTGCTTGCGGCGATGAAGCTAGGCGATGATGAGCGATTTGAAATCATCGAAGAGGCGATGCGGCGACTCGTGCCCTCGCTGAAACGAGTTCGCATTCGCCCTGAGGCCATTTCGGAGAGTAGCTCTATAGGTGAGGTCACTCGTCAAGGAAACAAGATCTACTTTGACTTTCATGGCGCGAAGGATGTGCCAGCTGATGGTGCGAGTCACGGAACGTTGATCTTGCTTTCTCTCCTGACAACACTGTACGGGCCAGTGCGTCCCGATCTCGTCCTCATCGACGATCTCGAGCAAGCGCTACACCCAAGAGCACAGAGAGAGCTAGTGCAGCTGCTGAAGGATCTGATCGCGCGTCCAGAGTTCAGTGATCTGCAAATCGTCGCGACCACCCATTCTCCCTACGCCCTTGATCTGATGGACCCGTCAGAGATCTACGCCTTCGCTCTGCGGGATGATGGCACGATCGCCTCGAAGCGCCTCTCGGAGCACCCGGACGCCGAGAAGATGAAGGGTAGCCTCACCGCGGGACAGCTGTGGAGCCTCGACGAGGAACGCACCTGGGTCCTGGGCTAGGTGCCGGCATGCGATTGGTGGCGTTCTGTGAGGCTCGGTCGGATTTTGTGCTCGCATCTGAGCTGGTCGATCGTGTGTTGCGAGACCATGCGACGTGGATCTCGGACCTTCTGGATGTGGCGCCGGAGGGGATCCGAACCTGGATTGGCGACGGCGACGGCCATGACTTCTTCCACCTTCAGCGAGTCAGCTCGTATGCGCGGCAGCGCCTGGCTCGAGTGCCTCAGGGACACTTCGATGGCCGGCCGGGCGCTCCAGGAGCGTTGATGGCTCGCACGGCCTTTGGCATCGTCAGGGCGTTGAACAAGGTCACGGGGGACGATGCGATCGACGGCGTTGTCCTGGTCTGGGATATGGACGGCCAGGCCGACGATCGAAGGCTCGGGCTGGAGCAGGCCCGCGCGGAAGCACAGAAGCTGGTGCAGTTTCAGATCATCCTGGGACGCCCGGATCGCATGCGCGAGGCGTGGGTCCTGGCCGGTTTCGACCCGCAGACCTCAGACGAGCGGGATCGACTCGACCGCGAAAGCCAGCAGCTCGGGTTTCACCCGTGCACCGAGGCTCACTCCCTGACCGCCGCTGACGATCTCGCGAAGCGTAGCGCCAAGAGAGTCCTCGCCGTGTTGACAGGGGGAGCTTGGGAGCGCGAAGCGCAGTGCTGGGCTCAGGCGGCGCTGACGACCCTGCGTGAACGTGGTGCGGGAAGCGGTCTCGCCGAGTTCCTGGACGAGATCGAACAACGCCTGGTTCCGCTCCATGCAGCGGCCTCAACGTCTCGAGGCTGACCGAGTCATGCAGCTGGATCAGACATTGTCGTCGTCGCACAGTGGGCCTGGGGATCAGCAGGAGGCCCAGCGCGTCGTCAATGAGCGAGCTCGATCCGCGCGCCGCAGGTCAGTCGCCCGACTCGGGCAGCTTGCCCCACTCCGCGTAGATCTGGCCGTAGGAGTCGCCCACGACCCAGTCGCGGAACGCGCCGATCTGGAGGTAGACGGCGCCCACCTTCACCTTCTTGTGGAACGCGAACCGGGTCTCGCCCGGCGCGATGGCCTGCTGCTTGGCCGCGAGCGGCACGCGGTGGTGATCGAGGAGCTTGACGGTCGCCGGGCCGAGGGCGGCGCCGGCCTTGACGATCACGTCGCCGGTCTCCAGATCGTAGCGCACGGCCAGCGCGGGCCGCGTCCCCGGGTCGGCGATCGTGTAGCTCGCCGCCCACGGCTCGTCGACGGCCACGAGCTTGGCCGCGTCCGCGTCGGTCAGCCGGGTGCCGAGCGGCGTGTGGGTCTCGAAGCCGCGCGCGACCGGCCCGACGAACGCGCGCGGCGCGCCGCCGGTATCGACGACGAACACGCCCATCCGCGGCGCCGACGCACCGGCGTAGGTGATGCCGTCCTCGACCGAGGTGAAGTAGTCGGCGAGGTAGCCCGCGCCGCGCATGCCGTCGTCCTGGGCGTCGCGGAACAGGTCAAAGTACCAGCCCGAGTAGACCGGCGGGTAGCCGGTGATGTCCTGGCTGTCGTCGACCGAGAGCTCGGACACCATGCCGATCCAGCGCTTCTGGCTCGCGGTCAGCGGCCGGTTGGCGAGCTCGTCGTCGACGATGGCGCGGATCACGTGCAGCGTGCGCGCGACCTGCTCGAAGTGGCCCCGGGTGCCGCTCTGGTCCCGGGGATCGAGCAGCGCCGCGACCTTGGCGCCGCGCGCCGCGTACTCGATCAGCGCGTCGTACGCCGCGGGCGCGGGCTCGATGTAGCCATCGGGGATCTCGCAGCCGTACTCCGAGTAGGCCTGCCCGGCCATCAGCACGTAGTTGTGCTTGAGCTGGCCGTACGCGGCGGTGATCGTGTTGAACCGCAGATCGGCGCCGGCGTCGGTCGTCGCGAACGACGGCAGCGCGCCGGCCGGCGTCTGGGCGAGCGCGCGGATCGCGGCGAACCACGCGCTGTACAGGTCGTCGCCGAGCGCGACCGTGTGCTCGGCCTCGCGCGCGATCTCGAGCTGGGCCTCGAGCCTGGGAAACGCCGCGAGGTCCTTCGCGAGGTAGTGCTTGGCGCGGTCCCAGCCCATGCTGTAGACGACGTCGGCGGCATGGATCGTCTTGCGCCCGGGGACGGCGCTGTGGACCAGCGGCATGATCGCCTGGGCATCGGGGACGACCCGCGGGCCGATGAGCGTCGCGATCGCCGGTAGCACGGTTGCGCCCTCCGGCATCGGGTGCAGCCGGGTCGTGCGCTGGAACCGGTCGCCGATCGCGCGCTTGAGCGCCAGGAACGTTTGAGGCGCCTCGGGCGCCCCGAGGCCGGTGATCCCCGCCGTCTTGCGCAGCTGGGCGAGCTGGCCGATCGAGACGTCCTCGCGGCGTCCGGCGAGCAGCGTCCAGGCCTGATCGACGGTGTCGATGCTCGCCGCGGCGCCGCTCGAGGTCGCGAGATCCGCGAGCGCCAGGGCGTCGATCGCCTCGCGCGGCGTCTCGCTCGGATCGGGCTCGGGGCCGGGCGCCGAGCTCCGCGACGACCGCGACACCAGGTTGAGCTCGATCCGCGAGGTCCACATCGCCGCCAGGAAGTAGCGCGTCAGCTCCTCGGAGCTCGTGTAGTGGCCGCGCGGCGTGTACTGGGTAAAGTCGACCAGCCGCGGCCGGCCGAACATCGTGATCTTCTCGGCGCCCGCGGCCGCGCGGACCTTCGCGACCAGATCGCCGGCTTCTCGATCGACGCTCGCGTCACCGCGGATGCTCCGCACCGCGGCCTCACCGGCGAGGCTGCGCGCGACCGTCAGGTACAGATCGAGGTCGTGCGCGGTGTCGGGCGCGTAGTCGGCCGACGCGGCGGGTAACGCACAGTGCATGCGATCGAGCGCGCCGGCGAGCATGGGCGCGATCCACGCGCGCTCGAGCCGCTCGACGATCGCGTCGTGCGACGCGAAGATCGCGTGGAACAGCGAGTCGGCCGTGATGTAGACCGGCAGCTGCGACTGGAAGATCTCGTGGTAGCCGTAGGCGTAGCTCGGCAGCTCGAGCCGCGCCGGCACCACGACGCCGGTCCTGGTCAGGCGGTCGAGCTCGGGCGCCGCCAGCTCGAAGCGCCGCCGGATCAGCTCGAGCCGCTCCGGGGGCGTCTTGTGGTTCCACACCGTCCGGGGTGCGGCCTTGGCTGCGGGGCCCTGCGGGGCGAGGATCGCGGCGGCCTCGCGCGCGATGTTGCTGTCGTTGACGCTGCACGTGTTCGTCGGCCTGGGTGGCCGGCGCTTCGTCGCCGCGGGTTCGTCGTCGCCGGGCGTGGGCGGATCGCCGGGGGCGGTCGCGCCGCCCGCGTCGGCCGCGTCGGCCGCCGCCGGCTCCTGGAGGCAGGCAGGATCCGGCACCGGCACCAGCGGGGCGGCCGATGCGGTCGTCGCGGTCGTCGCGGCCGACGTCGCCGTGACGGGCGGCGCCGCGAGCTGCGGCCTGGGCGCCGTCGGGCCCGAGCACGCCACGAGGACGAATGCGAGATAACGCGAGGTCGACATGCGGTTCCCCCGCCGGACAACGCAGCATGGCGCCCGGTTATTTCTCGCCGCGCCGCGCCGGCAACGTCAGCGGATCCCGGCGACGGCGTGCGCGAGCTGTGAGGGCAAATGTAGGACGTCGAGCTTGGCGCCTGACAGGATGATCTCGAGCGTGCGGCCGAGCCGCTCGACGTTGTGCGCGATCAGCGCGCTCGCCTCGGGGTCGGCCTCGACCGCCTCGGCGAACCGCTGCCAGTCGGCCTGGCACGCCCGCAGCGGCGCCTGGATCCGGGCGCGCGCGATCCGGGCGCGCTCGTCATGCGCATCGTCGTCGTCGATCCGCTCGATGATCGCGAGCGTCGAGCCGAGCTCGCCCAGCATCTCGCCCGCGTGCTTGCCGAGGTAGCGACCGAGCTGCCGGACGCCCTGCGCCGGCGCCGTCACGTGGTCGCGCGCCACCTCGCACAGCGACGCGAGGTGACCGCCGAGCTGCTGATCCGGATCGAGCGGACGGAGGCAACCGCGATACGCGAAGACCGCGCCGGCGCTCACCAGCGCGGCGACCATCCATCGGTGCGACGTCATGGCCGGACTGTACCGCGCAGGTCACGGCGGTGGTGCGGCGGCGGTGATCCCGGCGCTTGGCTCGCTCGCTCGCCTCGCTCGGCCGATCAGCGCGACGGCCAGGCCGAGCGCGGCGGTGGTCGCCGGCACGAGCGCCCAGGCGACGAGCCAGTGGTGGTTGAGCAAGCTGCCACCAGTCGGCGGCGCCAGCGTCATGGCGAGCGAGCTGAGCGAGCCCGAGATCCCGAGCGCGACCCCCTGTTCGCTGCGGCCGACTCGCTGCGTGAGCAGGCTCGTGATCACCGGGCGGAGCACGCCGTTGCCGAACGCCGCGATCGTCGAGACCACGACGAGCACGGCCACGACCTCGGCGAAGCCGAGCATGATGTAGGCGATCACGATCGCGAAGAAGCCTGCGATCGCGAGGCGCACCTCGCCGAACCGCCTGACCAGGCGCCCCATGAGGCCGCCCTGCAGGATGATCCCCAGGAAGCCCGAGTACGCGAACAGGTAACCGACCTCGCGGGCGGTCCAGGTGAACTGCCGCTCGGCGAACAGCGCGAAGCCGCTCATGAACGCCGAGAACGAGAACGAGAACAGGAAGAACTGCAGGTACAGCCCCCCCAGGCCCGGCCGCCGGAAGTACTCGAGGTAGATCGCCAGGTCGAACACGCCCGGCCGCTTGCCGCCGGGCCCGGTCGCCGCGGTCGCCGCGAGGGCGCCGTCTGCACCCAGGATCTTCGGCGCCCCGGGTTCGAGCAACATGTACGTGCAGATCATCGACCCGGCCGACAGGCACGCGGCGACCAGGAACGGCACGTGGAGCCCGTAGCCCTGGAGCCAGCCGGCCATCGCCGGCCCGAAGAAGAACCCGATCCCGAACGCGATGCCGATCACGCCGAACGCCTTCGCGCGATCCTGCGGCTGCGTGTGATCCGAGATGTAGGCCTGCGCGGTCGACAGGTTTCCCGCGGTGAGGCCGTCGAGGATCCGGCCGAGGAACACCATCCACAGGTACTCGGAGGCCCCGAGCACGATGAACCCGGCGCACGTGCCGGCCTGGCTCAGCAGCAACAACCGCCGGCGGCCGAACTGATCCGACAGCCGGCCGATGACCGGCGTCGAGATCAGCGAGCACAGCGCGTACACCGACACCAGCGTCGTCGCGATCAGCGGCGTGGCGCCGAACCGTTCGGCGTAGAACGGCAACAGCGGGTACACGATGGTGAACCCGAGCACGTCCACGAGGACGACCAGGAAGATCGGCAGGAGCGGGGACCGCCTCACGCGGGCGGCAGGATCGCGAAAACCGACCAAAACCGAAATCCCGCCGACCCGGTTTCCACGAAAACATGTACGCTTCGCACGGATGGCGGCTTCACGCAGCGCGGTGGCGTTGATCGCGTCGATCACGTTGCTCGCCCCGCTCGGAGGCTGCTTCGGCTACAACCCGTCGGCGAAGCGCTGGGCGTATGTCGGCGATGCCGTGCTGCTCGTCGGGGGCGCCGCCGCCATCACGGTGGACGCCCTGAACAAGGACGAGCCGTGTATGGGGGACAACTGCCCGTACAAGTCGCCGATCCACGGCGGCCTGGTGGCAGGTGTCGTGCTCGCCGCCGCCGGCGTGTTCGGCATCCTGTTCAACGCGACCCGCACCAACGTCAAGACGTCGCGCTAGCGAACCAGCTCCAGCGCTCACGGCTCCACGTCCGACAATCGTCTCCGCGCAAGACGGGATCGAGGAACGCTTGCACCGCGGGGACCAGTTCATCAAGCGTCTTCCATCGCAGGCGTTGCTCCGAGGCCAGCGCCGCGTACGCCGTTCGCCACGCGTCGGGTGGCGGGGGAAGCACGCGGGGCGCATCATGCGTTGCTCGGGCGCGAAACGTCTGCTGGATGGCTTCGCTGATCCGATGGCCGTGCAGCGGGTCGACGACCGTCGCGAGCAGCGCCAGATCCGGGAGATCGCGCACGCGTGAGTTCGGCGACGTACGCGGGAGCGTGTATGCGTGCAGCTTCTCTGCGATGTGCGTCTCGATCGGGAGCAGCGGGAGGTCGGGCGCGGCGATCCCCGCGAACCCCAGGTAGTCCTCGCCTCTCACCGGGGTGGCCTCTCCCAGCATGTAGCCACCGAACATGATGTCGAGGCCGAACCGCGCGCCGTAGATCTTTCCGGCGAGCTTGCACTCGACGCGAAACCGCTTGCCTCCGTAGAGCACACCGTCGCCGGTCACCTCAGGGTTGGCTTTGTCGGGCTGGATCTCGAAGGTCATGAAGTCACCGAGATCGAGCTGACCGAGCGCTTGCAGCCGTTCGAGGAGCGTGCCCTCGGCACCGAACAAGGCGAGATCGATGTCCTTCGTGGTTCGTGCGCCCTCGATTCGAAGTTCGAGCGCGAGGCCACCCTTGAGCACGAGGTTACGTCCCAGACCGGACACGACGCGCGCGAGCAGGCGCTGAAACACGAGCAACTGGCGGCGCCGCTGGATCTCGAAGCCGGTCGTGCCTCGTCGCAGCCGTTGTTCGAGCGCTTGCTTGAAGTCGGCAGCCGATGCATAGGGCCGTGTCATGGCGAACCGGACCGCATGCGCAGGAGACCGACATTTGGCGCCGACAGGACTTCCGCCGCCGTGATGAGGCCTCGCTCGGCTGCTTGCACAGAGGCCTGTGCCACCAACTCCGGCGCCACCGACGCGTGCAGACAGTCAGACAGGGTCCGCCGGACAGACGTCACGGGAAGCGGACCGACCCAGGTGCGGTCGCTACCGGCCACGTCGCCGTAGTAGACGGCGATGTCCTCCGGGATCTGGATCACCCGCGTCTTCCACGCCGCGGGCAGGGTGACGTGCGCGCGGATGGGCAAGGCATCGGAGAGGTCGTGCAGGAACAGCGCGGTCTCATGCGAGAGCACGCCTTCCATCCGGCTCCACAGCCAGACCGCAACAAGTCCTTCGTGTTCACCAGCAGGAAAATCGACGATCCGGTAGAGGGCGCGTTGCACACGTTCGACGCGTCCGCTCGCGACGTACTTCGCGAGCAACTGCTGCGAGCAGCCAACGCTGGTTGCCTGGCGAGCGCTGAACAGACCCTCCTGTCCAGCTGCCAACCGGAAGAGGGCTTGCCAGGGAGAAACCTGGGCGGGGCGTGCCATCAGGTCCACCCTAGCTAGCGGCGCTTGAGGTTCAAGTTTTCGGCCTGGTGAGATGAACTGCTGGTTTATCGTTGGAGGAATTGTACTCCAAAAGATCAACCTGAAGTTGATCCTTTTGTGTTCCATGCCAAAAAAGATCAACCTGAAGTTGATCTTTTGGTGTTCCATGCCAAAAAAGATCAACCTGAAGTTGATCTTTTTGGGGTCGGCCGGTTACCCGCCAGGCCTGACGACAGGAGCCATAAACTTCCAGTATTACAAATGGTTAGATAGTATACCAGTGCGTTCGGCATCCTGTTCAACGCGGCCCGAGCGAACGTCAAGACGTCGGGTAACGGCTTCGCGTATGCGTTTCCGTCGCGGACGACCTCGCTCGTCGAGCAGGAGGTGCCGGCGGAAGGCTCGGCGACGCTCAGGCGACGGTCAGCGCGAGCGCTCTGCCACCGGTGCGGCGTGCACGTGACCGATGACCTCGGCGAGTGACACGACCTCGCCGATCACGAGGACGGCGGGGAGCTCGGTGGCGAGCGCGAGGCTCCCGGCCGTGGCCAGCTCGCCGAGCGTGGTGAGCTGCGTGAAGCTGCCGGGCTGCGACGCCCCGAACAGGAGCGCCGCGGGGGTGTGCAGCGCCCAGCCGCGTGCGATCAGCCGCGCGGCGATCTGGGCGCGCAGCGCGACGCCCATGAGCACGACCAGCGTCAGCGCGCCGGGCGCGATGCCATCGAGGATCGGCGCGTAGGCCGCCTCGGCGTGCCCGGAGATCACCGCGAAGCCCGACGCGAGCCCGCGATGGGTGAGCGGGATGCCGGCGAGCAGCGGCGCGGCGGTCGCCGAGCTGAGGCCGGGCACGACCTCGTAGGCGATGCCCGCGGCCTCGAGCGCGAGCGCCTCTTCACCGCCGCGGCCGAGTACGAACGGATCGCCGGCCTTGAGCCGCACGACGCGCTGGCCGCGGTTCGCGGCGCGGATCATCAGGTGGTGGATGCCGGCCTGATCGATCGAGTGCCGCCCGGCGCGCTTGCCGACGTAGAACCGCGCAGCCTTCGGCGCGAGCTCGAGCAGGTCGGTGTGGACGAGCGCGTCGTTGAGCACGAGATCGGCCTCGCGCAGCCGGCGCAGCGCGCGCAGCGTGAGGAGCTCGGGATCGCCGGGGCCGGCGCCGACCAGCGAGACGAAGCCGGTCATGGGAGCGCTCCCGCGTGGGCGGTGCCGTGGACGCTGCCGGAGGCGGTGCCGGTGACCTTGGCGGAGGTGCCACCGTAGATGCGCTCGAGCGCGCGCAGGAGCAGCGGCCGGCGCTCGGCCATCGGCGTGCCGTCGCGCTTCCACGCCGCGCGGGCGGCCGCGGCGACGTCGAACCAGCGCTCGAGATCGTCGGGCAACACCGCCTCGAGGGCCTCGCGGAGGAGGCCCGCGAGCGCCGGCGCGAGCCCCCCGGTCGAGATCGCGAGCACGGCGGGTCCGCGCTGGACGACCGCGCCGAGGTACGCGCTCGCCGAGGCGACATCGTCGACCGCGTTGACGAACAGGCCGCGCGCGGCGGCGGCGGCGCCGACCTCGCGGTTGACCTCGGGCGTGGCGGCGGCGACGACCCAGCGCGCACCGTCGAGATCGCCGGCCGCGAAGCCGCGCTCGATCATCGTGATCGCGGCGCCGCGCGCGCGGATCTCGGCGCAGATCGACGGCGCGATCACCGTGATCCGCGCGCCGGCGTCGAGCAGGCCCACGAGCTTGCTCGACGCGATGGGGCCACCCCCGACCACGACGACCGGCAAGCCGGCCAGCTTCAGGAACACCGGGTAGAGCCGCGGGGCCTCAGGCTGCATCGGTGGCGGTCCTGGCGGGCTGCCTGGTGGGCTGCCTGCTGGGTTGCCTGTCGTGCTGCCAGTCGGGCTGGATGACGTGCTGCCGGTCGGGCTGCCGGTCGTGCTGCCGGTCGGGCTGCCGGTCGTGCTGCCGGTCGGGCTGGATGACGTGAAGGCCGCATTCCTTCTTCGACGTGCCGCGCCAGCGACCGGCGCGCGCGTCTTCCCCGGGCTTGACCGCCGCCGTGCACGGATGGCAGCCGATGGAGGGATAGCCCTGCTGGTGCAGCGGGTTATACGGGACGTCGTGGGCGTAGAGGTGCGCCCACACGTCGTCGTGGGTCCACGCGACGAGCGGGTTGACCTTGATCAGGTCGAACTTGCGATCGTTCTCGACGACCCGCGCGTAGGCGCGCTCGGCGGTTTGATCGCGCCGGATCGCGGTGACCCACGCCTCGAAGCCGGTGAGCGCGTCGCGCAGCGGGAGGACCTTGCGCAGCTCGCAGCACCGATCCGGATCGCGCTCCCACAGAGCGGGACCCTGCGCGATGGCCTGCTGGTCGACCGTACGGGGCGGCCGGACGGCCCGGATCGTGATCCCGTACCTTGCTTCGAGCCGCCGCCACAGATCATAGGTCTCGGGGAACAGGAGGCCCGTATCGAGCGTGAAGACGTCGATCGGAAGGTTGTAGCGCCCGATCAGATCAATGATCACGCAGCCTTCCGCGCCAAAGCCGGTCGCGAACGTCAGCTTCGAGCCGAGGTGCCGGCTGGCCCAGCGAAGGATCTCGGCGGGGGAATCCCCTTCGAGCGCGCGCGCTGCGGTGACGACATCAATGATGCCGATCATGCGTCCACCATGGCGGATATTTACACCCGGGACAGATGAGCTGTCAACGATAACGGATGTGCGTCCGTGCGAACCCGCCTCACGAGTGGATCACCAGCAATTATTTACGCTTGAGGTTGTTGATGATCTCTCTCGCGCGATCGCGGTCGGAGTCATTCCGGGCAGCATACTTCAGGAATAGCTCGTAGTTCTCGATCGCCTGGCGGTTCTTGTGTTTGGCCGCATAGGCCTTGCCGAGGAACCAGTAGTTCTGGGCGTTCTTGTCGTCCCTGCGGATCGCCTGGATCAACAACGGCTCGGCATCGTCGTACTGCTTCTTGTCGACCAGCATGCTGCCGAGCTTGCCGTAGGCCCTGGGGTACGGAGGATCGAGCTCGACCGCCTTGCGGTACGCCGCGATCGCATCATCGGCGCGCGACTGGACGCGGTAGATCTCGCCGTACGCGTACCAGAACCGCGAGACGTTCGGCGCGTACTTCACCGCCTTGCCGAACGCCGTCTCCGCGTCGGCTTGCTTGAGCTGCTTGTTGTAGAGGACGCCGAGCTCGAAGTAGGCGGGGCCGTTCTTCGGATCGAGCTCCAGCGCCTTGTCGAGGTAGGTCTTGGACTCGTCGAGCTCGCTTTGCTCGCGCAGCGCCATGCCCAGCAGCACGTGCGCCTGGGCATCCTCGGGGGCGTTCTTGAGCGCGGCGCGGAACTCGAGCGCCGCCTTGTTGATGTCGCCCATCTGGGCCAGCGCGGAGCCCAGCGACATGTGGTACTTCGCGTTCGACGTATCGAGCTGCACCGCCTTGCGGAGCTCGTCGACGCCCTCGTCCATCCGGTCGAGCAGGATCAGGGCGCGCCCGCGCTTGTCGTGCGTGCTCGGGTCATCGGGGTTGAGCACGATCAGCTGGCTCGTGACGTCGAACGCCTCCTTGCCCTTGTTGCCGCTGAGCAACGCCTCGGCGTAGAGCTGGTAACCCTTGAGATCTGCGGGGTTGGCGTCGTAGTACTGCTTCGCGACGTCGCGTGCGCGGCCCGGGCGGCCCGCGTTCTCGAGGAACTCGACCCACTCCTGCAGGATCTCCCAGGCGAGCTTCGGCGAATCCTCGGCCATCGCGTAGGCCTCGCCGTACGAGCGATCGGCGTCGTCGTTCTTGCTCGCAGCCGCCTCGTCCCTCGCGTCCGTGACCAGCTGCTTGGCGCCCTTCTTCTTGGGATCCTTCTTGACGGTCTGGGTGAGCGTTCCGCCACCGCAGCCCGGCGCGGCGATGAGGAGCGACCCGGCCAAGGCGAGCCGGAGCATGACCGTGAGCATGGCGCGAAGCGTAGCGAAACCAGGTCGTTCACGCCACTTTGGGGCGCCATCAGGTCGTTCCTCGGTCGGGGGCGAGGTGACCTGGCGTCACGGCCTGGGGTGGAGGCGCACCATGGGTGATCGCGGTACGCGGCGCAGCCTGCACGCCACGGCGTGGCCCACGGCCACGAGTCCTTTCAGCAGCAACATCGACAGCCGCGGAGCCGGCGAAGGCCCGGCGCCTGATCCGATCCGATCGATCCCGATCCACAATCCCCGGTCGGAAGAATTCCGGTCGGAAGAATTCGTCGCGGGACGAGCCGGCACGACCGGGGGCCGCTCGCGCGGGGGTGTCGCGGACACGTCGTGATGTCGATCCATGGCAGGTCCAGGAGCAGCGTTCATGCCAGCCCGGCGGCCGGCTCAGCCGGTGTCCCTACCGATCCGGTGAGCGCGGACGCTCGGCGCACGGTCCTCGCACGGCGGAGCCTTGCCGCCGGTGAGCCGGGTCAAGGCGCGCGGGGCTTGCCGAGCGCGAGGGCGACAGCGCCGACGATCAAGACGTTCGCGATGAGCGTGGTCACGCCGAGCGCCTCGCCCGAGGCCGCCGCGCCGATCAGCACCGCGAGGATGGGGTTGACGTACGCGTAGCTGGTCGCGACGACCGGACGCGTGTGGCGCAGGAGCCAGTTGTACGCCGTGAACCCGATGAGCGATCCGAACACGAGCAGGTAGCCGAGCGCGAGCCATGCCTCGATGCCGGCGTGCGCCGGCATCCGTTCGCCGCGGATCATCGCGACGGCGGCCAGCACCACCCCGCCGGTGACCATCTGCATCGCGGACGCCAGGACGGTATCGGCCTTCGCCGACCTCGCGTGCTGCCGCGCCAGGATCGAACCGAGCGACCAGCACACCGGGGCGAGCAGGAGCAAGAAGATGTGCAGGGGCTCACCCTGGAGCGACGGACCGCCCATCAGGATGATGACGCCGACGAACCCGATGATCAGCGACCACCACTCCCGCCGGCTCGGCCGCTCGCCGCTGATCGCCGCGAGCACCCCGGTCCACAGCGGCATCGTCGCGCACACCACCGCGGCCCCCCCCGACGACACCGACCGCTCGGCGATCGCGACGAACCCGTTGCCGCCGACGAACAGCAACGCCCCCACCGGGACCACGCGCAGCCACTGCGTCGCGCTCGGCCATGCCGTGCCGCGCCGCCTGGCCCACGCGAGCATCACCAGGCCCGCCGCGGAGTACCGCAGGCTCGCCATGAGCAGCGGCGGCAGCTCGGTGACCGCGATCCGCATCGCGAGGTACGTCGAGCTCCAGATCAGGTACACCGCGGCAAGGCTCGCGACCAGCCGGGGATCGACCGCGGGCTTGTCGGCGCGGGTGGCGCCGAGGGACAGGGTCGACGGATGCTGCGATAACACGGGCTTCACCATGGTGCCCTGGGCGGCCCGGGATGCGCTACTGTGCCGGCGCCGGCGGCGCATCAACTTGATGGATGAGGGTGCCGTGGTTCGGCGTTCGATAGGCACGGAGGGAAACCCATGATGAGATCGACCATTCTACTCGTACTCGCGCTCGCGGCGGGAACTGGCCATGCCGACGATGCGAAGAAGGAGCCACCGCCGGCGGCGGAGGCCAAGCCCAAGGATGCGCCCAAGGACACCAGCGGCGCGTCGGCCGAGGTCAAGGCTGGCACCGGGGTCGAGAAGCACGAGATCGTCGGCGAGGCGACGAGCTTCCCGGCCGGCACCACGGTGTGGGTGTGGTCGCGCGTGACCAACGCCGCCGGCAACATCAAGCACGTGTGGAAGCACGACGGCAAGGACGTCTGGACCGCGACGCTGGCGGTCGGCTCGAAGCTGTGGTCGACCCAGTCACGCCGCACGCTGTCGGCGACAGGCAGCTGGGAGGTCGACGTGCAGACCGAGGCCGGGGCGTCGCTCGGCACCGCCACGTTCACGATCCAGTAACGTCCGCGGTGCCGCGGCGGCGCCGGAACCAGGCGCGCGCGATCCCGGCCCAGTAGTAGCTGACCGGCAACACGATCAGCGTCAAGAGCGCCGACGAGATCGTGCCGCCGACCACGACGACCGCGATCGGCCGCTGGGTCTCGCTGCCGATGGCGTGGGACATCGCCGCCGGCAACAGGCCCAGCGAGGCGAGCATCGCGGTCATCAGGATCGCGCGCAGCCGTTCGCGCGCGCCCTCGATCGTCGCGGTCCACAGATCTTCGCCGCGGCCCTGCCGGGCGCGGATCGCGCTGACCACGAGCACGCCGTTGAGCACGGCCTGGCCGAGCAGCGCGATGAAGCCGACCGCGGCCGACACCGAGAGGGTCATGCCGACCGCGGCCAGCCCGACCAGGCCACCGAGCAACGCGACCGGCATGTTGACCAGGATGATCGTCGCGTCCCACACCGAGCCGAACGCCGAGAACAGGAGCAAGAACGTCAAGAGGATCGAGAGCGGCAGCACGAGGGTGAGCCGCTTCATCGCGCGCTCCTGGTTCTCGAACTCGCCGCCCCACAGGAGGTCGTAGCCGGTCGGCAGCTGGACGCCGGCGGCGACCCTGCGGCGCGCCTCGTCGACGAACGAGCCGAGGTCGCGGTTGCGCACGTTCATCCGGATCCCGACGTAGCGCTTGCCGCTCTCGCGCGTGATCGCCGCGCGGCTCGAGTCGATCGAGACCTCGGCGAGCGCCCGGATCGGCACGAGCGCGCCGTCCTTGAGCGGGATCCGCAGGTTCTTGATCGCGTCGACCGATTGCCGGGCCGCGACCGGCAGGCGCACGGTGACGTCGAACCGCCGCTCTTGCTCCCAGAGCTCGGAGGCGATGTGCCCCGACAGCGCGGTCTCGACGTAGTCCTGTAGCGAGCCGAGGTCCATGTCCCAGTGGGTGAGCGCGTCGCGGTTGGGCTTGATCGCGATCGCCGGCTGCTCCGAGGCCTTGACGATGCCGAGATCGGCGACGCCGGGCACCTTGGCGATCTCGTCCTGGATCTGCCCGGCGAGCTTCTGCAGCTGATCGAGGTCGTTGCCGTACAGCTTGACGGCGACCTGCCCGAACTGTCCGCTGATGTTCTCGGCGACGTTGTCGCGGATCGGCTGGCTGAAGTTGTATTCGATCCCGGGGAACTCCTTGAGGTTCCGGTTCATCTCCTCGATGATGTCGTCGAGCGTGTGGATCTGGGGGCGCCACTGCCTCATCGGCTGCAGCTTGACGAACACCTCGAAGTTGTTGAGCAGCGTCGGATCGGTGCCGTCCTCGGGCCGCCCCAGCTGCGACAGGAGCTCGGTGATCTCCGGGATGTTGCGCCGCATCAGCTGGGTGATCTGCGGCGTCAGCTTGCGGCCCTCGGTGAGCGAGATCGTCGGCGGCAACGTGTACGTCACGTACAGCGCGCCCTCGTTGAGCTCGGGGAGGAACTCGCTGCCCAGCCGCGGCGCGAGCTCGACGCCGGCGTAGACCAGCGCGAGCGCCCCGAGCAGCACCGCCGCGGGGTTGCGCATCGCCTGGATCAGGGTGGGGCGGTAGGCGCGGGCGGCGAGCCGCAGCACCGGCGACTCCTTGATCGACTTGTGGCGGCGCAGCGCGAAGAAGCTCAGCACCGGGACGAGCGTGAAGCTCACCAGCATCGCGCCCACCAGCGCGCTGACCACGGTGTGCGCCATCGGCGCGAAGATCCGGCCCTCGACCCGCTGCAGCGCGAAGATCGGCAGGTACGCGGCGACGATGATGAGCAGCGAGAACAGCGTGGGCCTGGCGACCTGCCGGGCCGCCGTGAAGATCGCCTCGATCCGCTCGGCGGGGGTCTTGTGCTGGTAGGCGTCGCCCGCGCAGTGGCCGAACACGTGCTCGACGAGGATCACCGCGCCGTCGACGATGATCCCGAAGTCGACCGCGCCCATCGACAAGAGGTTGGCCGACATCCCGCGGCTGCGCAGGTAGATGAACGACGCCGCGAGCGACAGCGGGATCACGATCGTGACGACCAGCGAGGCGCGCACCGACAGGAGGAACACGAACAACACGACCATCACGAGGGTGGCGCCCTCGGCCAGGTTGTGGAACACGGTGTCGAGCGTGGTGTCGACCAGGTCGGTGCGGTCGTAGAACGGGCGGAGCCGGATCCCGTCGGGCAGCGCGTGCTGGTGCAGCTCGTCGATCCGGGCGCGCAGCGCGGCGAGCACGATCGACGGGTTCTCGCCGCGCCGCATCAGCACGATGCCCTCGACGCCATCGCGATCCTCGCCGCGCGTGACCACGCCCTGGCGCGGCGCGTAGCCGACGGTGACGGTCGCGACATCGCCGAGCTTGATCGGGACCCCGCCGTGAAACCCGACGCGGACCTTGGCGATCTCGTCGACCGACTGGAACGTGCCGAGCGAGCGGATCACGAACACCTGCGCGCCGCGCTCGAGCGTGCCGCCCGAGGCGTTGGCCGAGGCCTTCGACAGCGCCTGGAACACGTCATCGAGCACGACCCCGAGCGCCGCCAGCTTGGTCGGCTGGGGCTCGACGTGGACCTCCTGGACCAGGCCGCCGTACGACACGACGTCGGCGACGCCCGGCACGCGCATGAGCGCCGGCCGCACCACCCAGTCCTGGGTCGTGCGCAGGGTCATCGGATCGGCGCCGGGGCCCTCGAGCGTGTAGCGATAGACCTCGCCGATCGGGGTCGCGAGCGGCCCGAGATCCGGGGAGATGCCCTGCGGCAGGTTCGCGTCGGGGATGCGCTCGGTGATCTGTTGCCGCGCGACCAGCGGCTCGACGCCGTCCTGGAACGTGAGCGTCACCATCGACAGGCCGAACAGCGAGACCGAGCGCAGCCGGAACAGCCCGGGGACGCCGTTGAGCGCGCGCTCGAGCGGGATCGACACCCGGCGCTCGACCTCCTCGGTCGGCTGGCCGGGATACAGCGTGATCACCTGGACCTGCGTGTCGGTCGGATCCGGGAACGCCTCGATCGTGAGGTTTTGATACGAGTACCAGCCGGCCGCCGCCAGGAACACCGCGAGGATGAACACCAGCAGGCGGGTCGACAGCGAGCCGTGGAGCAGCTTGTCTATCATCGGATCCCGGGTGCGTCAGTTGTCGAGCAGGATCTGGTTGTCGAGCAGGATCGCGCCGGACAGCACGACCTGATCGGTGGCGGACAGCCCGGCGAGCACGGGCACCTTGCCGGCGCTCACCGAGCCCACGGTGATGTCGTGGCGCTTGAGCTCGCCGCTCGGCTCCTTGCGATAGACATAGCTCTGCGCGCCGTCCGACATCACCGCGGAGGCCGGCAGCGCCACGGCCGCCGGCGTCGGATCGAAGATCCGGATCGTCGCGTACGAGTTCGGCCGCAGCGTGCCATCGCGGTTGGCCAGCCGCAGCCGGACCGGGACGGTGTGGCGGTCCGGATCGACGACCGCCGAGATCTGCTCGACGGTGGTCTCGTGGTCGACGCCCCAGGCCGTGACCTTGGCCTTGGTGCCGGGAGCCAGCGTGCCGACGTCGGTCTCGAACAGGTCGGCGACGACCCACACGTCGGACAGATCCGCGATCGCGACCAGCGATCCGTTGCTCGGATCGACGAGCTGGCCGACGCTGAGGGTCTTCTCGACCACGACGCCATCGCGCGGGGCGGTCACCGTGAACGAGGCGTCGCCGCCGCCTGCGACGCGCAGCGAGGCGAGCTTCTGCTCGGCGAGCTTGACCGCGAGCTCGGCCTCGGCGACCTCCTGCTTGGCGGTCACGAGCTCCTTGGCCGGCAGCGAGCCCGCGTCGACGAGCGCCTGGACGCGGTCGAGGTTGATGTGGGCGGTCGCGCGCTGCCCGGTGGTCTTGGCCAGCTCGGAGCGCAGCTCGGCGAGGCTCGGGCTCGACACCGTGAACAGCGCGGTGCCCGACGCGACGTGCTGGCCGCGCTCGATCATCACGGCGGTGACGCGGCCGCCGAGCGGCGAGCCGAGCCGCGCGGTGTGCGCTTCATCGAACGTGATCCGGGCGGGGATCGGATCTCGCCAGTGGGGCTCGGCGGTGGACGGCGTGCCGAGCTTGATCACGCTCCACGCTGGCGCCGTGGCGGCGAGCGTGACCGAGCTGGATCCGACGCGCATCCCCGGCGCGGGTGGCTCGGTCGGCGGATCGGGTCGCCGGTAGTGGCGGGCGAGCAAGATCGAGGTGATCCCCACGGCGGCACAGAGGAACACCGGGAGCCGCAGCGCGCGGCCGGCGGTTGCCGAGGGTAGGGGGACTTCCTGGGTCACGAGGCACTCCTTCCGCCGGCATCGCGCGCGGCCTGATCATCGAGGCCGAGCTGCTGGCGCAGCAGGGCGCGGACGTTGAACAGATCGAACCGGGTGTCGAGCAGCTCGAGCAGGAGGTCGCGGTGCGCGCGCTCCACGAGCAGCAGATCGGCGAGCGGGGCCTGCCCGAGATCGAACGCGCGGCGGGTCTGGTCGATGACCTGCGTCGACTTCGGGACCGTGTCGGACTCGAGCTTGGCGAGCGTCGCCTCGAGCATCGCGCGCTGCGCGAGCAGCGCCTCGATCTGGCCGGAGGCGTCGCGGACGGCGGCGCGCTCCTCGGCGGCCAGGGCGCGGGCGTGCGCGCGCGCGGCGGCCTCGTCGTGCGTGCCGCGGTCGAACACCGGCAGCGGGATGCCGAGCGTGACCATCAGGCTCTGGTGCTGATCGCCGGAGATCGTCAGGTTATCGAGCGTGTAGCCGACGCCGATGGTCGGATCGGGGATCCGCCGGTTGTGCGCGAGCGTCGCGTCCCAGCCGAGCGCGAGGCCCTCGAGCTTGTTCGCGACGTGCGCCGGGCGGGCCTCGATCGCGGCGGCCGGGACCGGCAAGCTGGCCGGCAGCGGCGCCCCGGCATCGAGCACGCTCGGATCGTCGAGCCCCTCGGCCGAGCACGCCGCGTAGATCGTCGCGCTGCACGTGCTGGCCGCGACCGCGACCTCGGCCCGGGCGCGCGCGAGCTGGAGCGCGATGGCCTTGGCCTCGAGCTCGATGCGCGCGAACTCGAGCGCCGAGAGATCGGCGTGATCGAGCCGGACCTTCTCGAGCGCCATCAGCTTGTCGGCCGTGGTGAGGTTGGTCTCGACCACGCTGCGCCGCGCCGCGAGGTAGGCGAGCTTGCCGAGCACCTGCGTCGCCTCGCCGAGCCGCTCGCCGAGCGTGCCCGTCGCGGTCTCCACCGCCGCACGGCCGCGCAGGTCCGCGGCGTTGCGCCGGGGCTCGCGCTTGCCGAGCTCGATCAGCTGGTCGATCCCGGCGGAGAAGATCAGGGTCTTGCCGAGCGACAAGGGCGGATTGCCCGATCCTGGCTGCCCCGAGCCCGCGTTGGTCTGCCCGATGACGATGTCGCTCACGCCCAGGTTGAGCTGCGGGTTCGGCAGCACGCGCGCCTGGCGCGCGGCCGCCAGCGCCGCGTCGACCCGCGCGCGTTGCGCGTCGATCAGGGGATCTCGCTCGCGCAGCCACGCCGCGAGCTGGGGCGGCTGCGCGAGCAGCGTGGCGAGCGGGGGCGCAGGTTCTGCGCGACCGCTGCCCGCCGAGCTCGCGATCAACACGATGGTGCACAACGCGCGCTTCATCTACGTGCACAGAGACCCCGGTGCGGGGCATTTGTTCTCCCGCGGGCGATGAAGAAACGGTGAAGTCATTCCTCGTCGGGACGGCGCGCATTTCTGCCTCGGTGGCGTGCGCATTTTTGCCTCAGGTGAGGCGTTCCTGTGACCGCGTCACTTCAGTCGTGTTTAACGATCGCGTGGCCAAAGCTCGTGCATCGTGCGAAGTGCAGCATGGGCGACGTTGCCGAGCCATCGAGCCTGGAGCCGCGCTTCATCGTCGATGGCACGCGCAACGCGGCGATGCGTCCGGTCCTCGCGCTCGCGCAGCGCGCGGCGCGCTCCACGGCGAACGTGCTCATCACCGGGGAGAGCGGCACGGGCAAGCGGAGCCTCGCGCAGTGGATCCACGAGCACGGTGCACGCCGCGCGGGTCCGCTGGTGCGCGTCGGCGCCGGGGCCAGCGAGGCGCTCGTCGTGGCCGTGCGCGCGCGCGCCCACCACGGGGTGTTTGCCGACGCCGCGGGCGGCACGCTCGTGCTCGACGAGCTGTGCGAGCTGTCCCCCGAAGCCCAGGCCGCGCTGGTCCAGCTGCTCGACACCCCGGCGCTGCGCGCGTCCGGCGCGTCCGGCACGCGCGTGATCGCGACGACGCGGCGGGCGCCCGACCAGGCGATCCGTGCCGGCGAGCTGCGCGCCGATCTCTACTACGCCCTCGGCGTGATCGCGATCGCCGTGCCGCCGCTACGCCATCGCGCCGAGGACATCCCGGCGCTGGTCGCGGCGTTCCTCGCGCGCGCGTCGCACGGGGCGATCGAGATCACCGACGCGGCGCTCGCGTGGCTGGCGGGCGCCCCCTGGCCGGGCAACGTGCGCGAGCTCGAGAGCACCATCGCGCGCGCGGTCGCGCTCTGCGACGGCGGGGTCATCGATGTCGAGGACGTCGCGGGGCTCGGCCGCGCGGCGGTCCTCTCGGTCACATCTTCAGGCCCCCATCGACGTCGATCGTCCCTCCGTTGAAGTAGTCGCACTCGAGCACGAACTTGACGGCGACCCAGATGTCCTCGGGCACGCCGATGCGGCCGACCGGGATGTTGGCGACCAGCGCGTCGCGGGCCTTCTGGTTCATGCCCTGCGTCATCGGGGTCTCGATCATGCCGGGCGCGATCGCGCCGACCCGGATGCCGAACGCCGCGAACTCGCGCGACCACGTCACGGTGTTGGCCGCGAGCGCCGCCTTGGCCGAGACGTAGTTCGACTGGCCGCGGTTGCCGTGGCGGGCGACCGATGACATGTTGACGACCACGCCGGGCCGCTGCTCGGTCGCCACCATCTTGGCGACCGTGTCGCGCACCATGAACGTCGCGCCGGTCAGGTTGATGCCGATCACGGCGTCCCACTGCTCCTTGCTGAGCTTGGTGACCTGGCCGGTCGTGCGGTCCTTCTTGACGAGCAACCCGTCGCGCAGGATCCCCGCGTTGTTGATGAGGCCGTTGAGCCCGCCCATCGCCTCGGCCGCCCAGTCGACGAACGCGCCGACCTCGGCCTCGTTCGAGACGTCCAGCTTGCGGACGTGGACCTTGCCCGGCAGGTCGCGCGTGGCCGCGACCACCTCGGCGAGGCCGTCCTCCTTGACGTCGCCGGCGGCGACCTGGGCGCCGGCCTCGGCCAGCCGGCGGGCGAAGTGGGCGCCCATTCCCTGCGCGCCACCGGTGATGATGATCTTGAGCGACGAGAGCTGCATGGCGGCGTTCTTACCACCAGTGCCATGCGGTCGACTACGGCATGCAGGTGCCGGGGAAGTCGTCGGGGGCGACGCCGGCGCCGACGCAGTGATTCGACGCGCAGTCCGCTCCGGTCCTGCAGCCGACGCCGAGTGCGCACTCCGTGCCCGTGCCCCCCACCATCGGGGTGGTGAGGAACCCGGCGGCGCCGACGGTCTCAGGGATCGCGCCGGTGTTGCCGAGCGAGCTGAGGTGGTCGTTGACCAGCGTCAAGGTCGCGCCGGCCCCGGCGCTTGCCGTGAGGTCGAGCGTGGCGCCAACTCCGTTGATCGCCGTGACGGTCTTGTCGCGAACCGTGGTGTCGGGGTCGCCGCCGTTGATGTTGACCGCGACGTTCCCGGGAGTGGGCGAGCCACCCTTGCGGAACTCGAACACGGTCGCGGTGTGGAAGCCATCGGTGAGCGTGAACGTCTCGCCGTTGTTCAGCAAAGACGCGTCGACGGCCGTGATCATACCGGTGGCGGCGAGCGATGCCGTCTTGCAGTCCACGCTGCACGACCCGCACGCGTTCGTGTTGCCGTCGTCGCAGGTCTCGCCAACGATGGCATTCACGTGGCCGTCGCCGCAGATCGCGAGCGAGCAGTCCTTGTCACAGGTCGTGGTGTCGACCGGAAAGAGGCCGCCGCCCGGATCGCACTGCTCGTGGAACAGCGTCTGCACGATGCTGTCGCCGCAGAACGGGCCGTTCGGGTTGGGGATGAACCCGGAGCAGTCCGTCTTGCAGATCGTGGATACCGCGCCGGAGAGACAGAACAGAGCGCCATATCCGCATTGCGAGCCATTGAACAGCATGCCCTGATCGCAGACCTCAGGGCCGTTCTTCGTCGCGTCGCCGCAGAATGGACCGCCCGGGCTCACCATCGCGGTGCACGTGGAGTTGCAGCGCGCGCAGCTCTGGTCGCCGTAGGCGCACGGATCGCCGTTCTGTGCCCCGTCGTCGCAGGCCTCGCTGGCGGCCAGGTTGATCAGCCCGTCGCCGCACACCACCGCCGTACAGTCCTTGTCGCACGTCGCGCTGTTGGTCGCGGGCATGCCGGTCCCCGGATCGCACTGCTCGCCGACATCGACGAAGCCGTTGCCGCACGCCACCAGGTGGCAGAACGCGTCGCACATGTCGCCCAGCGTGCCGTTCAGGACACCGTGGTCGCAGATCTCACCGGCCATGGTGTTCAGGTGGTTGTCGCCGCACACCGGCAGGGTGCAGTCCGCGTCGCACGTCATCGTGTCCACGCCGCTCGAGTCGCACTGCTCGATGCCGATCAGCTTGTCGCCATCGCCGCACGTGTTGCGGTGGCACGTCGCGTTGCATGACTTGCCGGCGGCATTGTTGGTGGCAGGCGGGCCGTCGTCACAGGTCTCGCCCTGCTCGATGATGCCGTTGCCGCACGTCACGGTGTGGCAGGTCGCCGAGCAGGTATCGCCGGCCGTGCCGTTGGTCGCGCCGTGATCGCACTCCTCACGGTTCGTGTTGCGGACGCCATCGCCGCACGTGGCGATCTTGCAGGTCGCCGGATTGGCGTTGTTGCTGACGCAGTCGTCGGTCGCCGAGTTATTGCCGTCGTCGCATTGCTCGCCGAAGGTCGCGTCGAGGATCCCGTCGCCGCACTTGACGAGGTGGCACTGGGAGCAGGCGAACCCGCCGACCGGGGCGCCGTCGCACTGCTCGCCCGGATCGATGATGCCGTTGCCGCAGCGCTCGAACTGACAGGTCGAGGAGCAGCCGTCGTTGTTCATGGTGTTGCCGTCGTCGCACTGCTCGCCCCCGGGGGCGCCCACCGGCTGGAAGTTCGGGTTCAGCTTGCCGTCGCCGCAGCTTGGAGGCGTGCAGTCGGCGTTGCAGGTCTGGCTGTTGCCGGCGGTGTCGCACAGCTCGGTGATGTTGTTCTTCGTACCGTCGCCGCAGAACTCGAACTGACACTTCGACGAGCAGCCGTCGTTGTTATTGGTGTTGCCGTCATCGCATTGCTCGGGGCCCGGCGCGCCGGCCGGGGTGAACAGGTGGTTGATCTTGCCGTCGCCGCACGCCGCCACGGTGCAGTCGCCGTTGCAGGTCGCGCTGGTCGTGCCCGTGTCGCACTGCTCGGTGACGTTGTTCTTCGTGCCATCGCCGCAGAACTCGACCACGCAGGTCGCCGAACATCCGTCGTTGTTCGTGGTGTTGCCGTCGTCGCAGGCCTCGCCGGCGGTCTTGATGCCGTTGCCGCACCTGGTGGTCGTGCAGTTGTTGTCGCAGCCGTCGCCATTGACCTGGTTGCCGTCGTCGCACTCCTCGGCGCCGCTCTTGATCCCGTTGCCGCAGTCCGAGATCGTGCAGTTGTTGTCGCAGCCGTCGCCGTTGACGTTGTTGCCGTCGTCGCACTGCTCGCCGATCGCGGTCGCCGGGCTCGTCGTGTTGAGCGGGTTGACCTTGCCGTCACCACACCGCGCCGCGGTGCAGTCGATGTTGCACCCGGCGGTCTGGAGGGGAACTCCCCCCGAGCCGGGATCGCAGTCCTCGTGCCGGACACCGCTGGTCTGGAGCACGCCGTCGCCGCAGACGTTGAGGTGACAGTTGTGGCAATCATCGTTGTCGTTGGTGTTGCCGTCGTCGCACTGCTCGATGGGGCGGCCCATCGCGTCCTTGTCGATCTGTCCGTCGCCGCAGCCGGTGCCGCCCTGGCAGTCGTCGTTGCACCCGCCGGGGATGTGCCCGTCGTCGCACAGCTCGTTGATGTCCTTGATCCCGTTGCCGCAGACCTCGGTCGACTTGCAGTCCTGCGAGCAGCCGTCGCCGCTGACCGTGTTGCCGTCGTCGCACACCTCGTTGATGTCCCGGATGCCGTTGCCGCAGGTCTCGACCGACTTGCAGTCCGCCGCGCAACCGTCACCGCTGACGGTGTTGCCGTCGTCGCAGATCTCGCCCGGATCCTGGATATGGTTGCCGCACTTCTCGATCCGGCAGGACGCCGAGCACCCGTCGGCCTCGACGATGTTGCCGTCGTCGCACTCCTCGCCCGGATCGGCGATGCCGTTGCCGCAGTTGTTGAGGATGCAGATCGGCTGGGCCGCCGCGCACTGCGTGCCCTCGGGGCAGAAGATGCCGCTCGGGCAGAGCGTTGCGCCGGGCTGGCTTGCGCAACCCGCGCCGGCGAGGGCCACGCACACGACACCGAACACGAGGTAACGAGTCGAAGGCATGATTTCTCCTAGAAGTGTCCCTGCACGACGGCGCCGGCCATGCCGGGTGCCACGACGGGCATCACCGAGACCTGTTCTTGGGCCAGATCTTCGGCCCGGATCTGATACGCCTCGCGCCGGTTGACCCAGGCGAGCACAGCCCCGACGGCAACCGCGCCCCCCGCGATGCCGTACATCACGAAGCCCGCGGTGCGCTTGGTGTTGCCGCTGTCGCGCAGGCTCTGTAGCCCGGGGCTGTGCGCATCACACCCGGCGTTCGTCCCGGAGCTCGCGTTGCACGAGGTGACCTTGGCGTCGAAGTCGTTGAAGCTCGAGCGGGCCGACAGCTCGAGGATGCCGCCGACGATGCCGGCCACCGCGCCGGCACCGATCACGGCGTACGGGGCCCACGTCCGGTCCCACTTGCGGCGGTACCGCGTCAGCTCCTCCGCCGTGTAGAGCTTGAGCTCGATCCGGAACTTCTCGCCGGGCCCGATGAACGGCGCCGTGACCCGGGCGTTGTAGCCCTGCTTGTCGGCGAAGAACGTGTGCTTGCCGACCCGGACCTTTGCCGTGTACTTGCCCGGCGCGATGAACACTTCCTTGCCATCGACCGCGACCTTCGCGCCGATCTTGTCGCACGAGACCTCGACGTCGGCGAGCTGGCCCTCGACCAGCTTCAGGTACTCCTTCGCGTGCTCGAACTTCTCCGGGGTGATCGGATCGGCGCCGTACTGCATGGCCTTGTTCAGCTCCGCGTACACCTCGAGAGGCTGATCGAGGTTGATGAAGGCGAGCGCGAGGTTGTAGTGGATCGCGGGGTGGTCCCAGTGCGACAGCGCGGCGCGGTACTTCTCGACGGCCTGGGGAAACAGGCCGTTGTTCAACGACTCGTTGCCGACGCGAAACAGACTTCCCGCCTCGGCCTCGTCGTTCTTCGACAGGTCGTGGCTCACCCCCGTGTCGCGCTCGAGCTTGGTGCCGGCCTTCTCGTCGGTCCTCATCTTGCTGCCGGAGGCACCTGGCTTCGCGTCCGCGGGGGCCCCCGCGGGCTTGGCGTCGCCCGCCGGGGTAGCATCGCCCGCGGGCTTGGCGTCGCCCGCCGGGGTAGCGTCGCCTGCGGGCTTGGCGTCGCCGGGTGAGGCGGTGGTGGCGTCGCCCGGCGGCTTGGCGCCGGCCGGATCCGGTGCCGGCGCGTCGGCCTTGGGGGCCTTGGGGGCCTTGGGCCCCTTGGGCGCGGACTTCTTGTCACCGGCGCGCGCGGCGGGCGCCTTGCGCGCCGGCGGCTTCTTGGGGTCCGCGGAGACGACGCCAACGCAGAGCGCGATGCCGAGCACGACCATGCAAGCCCTGATCATCTGGATGGATCCTTGCCGAATTGCTTGAGCTCGGGTTCGGCCGGCTTCGCGGTCGGCCGCGGTGGTGATGCGGACCCGCCGGAGGTGCCGAATTCCTTGAGCTCGTTGATGGGCTTGCTGCCCAGGCTGTCCTGCAGCTGCTTGACGCGGGCCTGCTCCGCCTTGAGCGCCTTCTGCAGGTCGCGGTTGGCCTTGGCGGTGTCGTCCTTGGCCGCGACCGCTTCGCTCTGGGCTTGCTGGGCGAGCCGCGCGTTGTCCTCGGCACGGCGCTGCGCCCGCCTGGCGTGCTCCTCGCTCGCGGTCGCGACATCGAGCGCCTTGATCAGCTCGGCGTTGGTCTGCTCGAGCTCTACCGTCGACCGGCCGAGGGCCACGTCGACCTTCGCCTTCTCCTGGGTGACGACGACGGTGGCGGCCTTCGCCTTCTTGACCTCGGCGAGCTGGTGCTCGGCTTCCTTGGCCGCGCTCTCGGCTTGCCGCTGCGCGACCTCGGCCTTCGCCTGGTTGTCCTTCGCCTCGGCGCGCGACTTCTGGATGATCACGAGCAGGGTCATCGCCGCGACGACGATCAGCGAGAGCACCGTGAAGCCGCCGATGACCGCGGCCCGGCGGCGGCGGACCTGCGCGGTCTGGTGGCGGATGACCGCATCGAGGAAGCCGCGCTCGACATCGGACAGCGGGCCCTTGTAGCGGAGCCGGAACTTCCGGGCCTCGTCCGCCGCCTCGCCTCGCCACAGGAGGCCCGCATCCTGGCCCTTGCCGTGCCACTGCCGCGACGCGACGCGGAGCTGATCGACGAGCGCCGCGTCGTCCTGGTTCTCGTCGAGCCAGCGTCGCAGCGTGGGCCAGCCATGCACGAGCGACTCGTGCACGATCTCGACGGTCGAGCCCTTGCCGCCCTCGATCGTCTGGATGACGAGCAGGCGGGCGTCGACCAGCTGATCGATCAGGCGCTGGATCTCGCCGACCTCGCGCGACAGCTCGCGCAGCTCGGTGATCGGCACGATCGCGCGGGTCCGCTCCGCGGTGACCAGGCGGAGCCAGAGCGAGCGGATCAGCGGGGCCTTCTGCGCGCCCATCTCGGCGACGACCCGATCGGCGTGGCTCGCGAGGGCGCCGGCGACACCGCCCATCGCCGCGTAGGCGTGATGCGTCAGCATCCGGCGCGCGGTGTCGCGGTTCTCCCACAGCTTCGCGGCGGCGAACTGGAGGAGCGGCAGCGCGCCCGGCGTGGTCTCGAGGTGATCGAGCATGTCCTCGACGATGGCCGGCAGCTCGAACTGGAACCCGGCCATCTCGGCGGGCTGCGTGATCGCGTCGCGCAGGCCGTCGCGGCCCGGCGGCCCGAGGAAGTACAGCCCCTGCGTCAGCTCGCTCACGAACTGCGGATCCTCGGCGATGCGATCGACGAAGTCGCTGCGGATCGAGAGCACGACACGCAAGGGGCTCGTCGCGTCGTCGGCGACCGCGGACAGGCACGCGGTGAACGCGGCGCGCTCGGCGGCATCCGCGACCTGGGTGTAGAGCTCCTCGAACTGATCGACGAACAGCATGATCCGGCGGTTGTCGCGACGCGCGCGCAGCCGCATGACGTGGCCCAGGTGCCCCGGCTCGCGGCGCAGCATCTGGACCAGCTTGTTCTGCTCGTCGACCTCGTCCGCGAGGTTCGCGGCGGTCCCGACCATCGGCGCGATGATGCCGGCGAGCGCCTCGAGCGGCTGGCGGCCCGGCCGGACGACCAGCGTCTCCCAGACCTCGCCCGAGCGCTTGAGCGCGGGCACGAGGCCGGCGCGGACGAACGACGACTTGCCGACGCCCGAGCTGCCGACGACCGCCATGAGCGGGCAATCGCGGATCCGCGTGACCATCGCCGCGACCTCGCGGTTCCTGCCGAAGAACTTGCCGGCGTCGGTCTCCTGGAACGACGACAGGCCGGCGTACGGGCTCTCGTCGAGCTGCAGCGTCTGGGTGCGGCGGCCGGGCAGGAACAGCTCGAGCGCCGACAGGAGCTCGGCGGCCGACTGCCAGCGCTGCTCCTTGATCTTGAGCAGGCAGCGGTCGATGATCTGGACCAGCTCGCGGGGCACGTCGGGCGGCGCGGCGTCCTGCATCGATGGCATCGGCAGCTCGAGCATCGCGGTGACCACGAGCTGGTTGCCGTCGAGCGGGTGCAGCGGGTGGCGGCCGCAGATCATGCGATGCATCAGGATGCCGCACGCCCAGATATCGGTGAGGTGATCGATCTCGATGCCGATGCCCCACTGCTCGGGCGACATGTACTTGAGCGTGCCCATGATCGTGCCGACCCGGGTCAAGCTGGTGTTCGCGCCGGTCGCGAGCTCGAGCGGGCTCGGCATCCGGATGGCGCCGGCCGACTTCTCGACCTGCCCGCCCTGGTTTTGCTGCAGCACCTTCGCGATGCCGAAGTCGAGCACCTTGATCATCCCCGACTCGGTGATGAAGATGTTGTCGGGCTTGAGATCGCGGTGGACGATGCCCTGTTCGTGCGCGCACTGCAGCGCGCGCAGGATCGAGACCATGATCTCGACGGTGCGCGTGTACGGCAGCCGCTGGCCGTTCTCGGTCAGGTGGGTGAGCGGCTTGCCGTTCAGGTACTCGAGGACGATGTACGGCGCGCCGTTGTGCTCGCCGACCTCGTAGATCACGACGATGTTGTCGTGCTGGCAGCGCGCCGTGGTGCGCGCCTCGACCAGGAACCGCTGCGTCATCTCGGGCTGGTTGGTCTGCAGGAACTTGATCGCGACGCGCCGGCCGAGCCGGAGATCGCGGGCGAGGAACACCGTCCCCATCCCGCCCTCGCCGATCATCTTGATCATCTCGTACTGGTTGATCCGGACGCCGGGGTGGGGCATCGCGCTCGCCGCGTGGACGCCGGTCGTGCCCTCGTCGGTGGCGCCGCTGCCGAACGTGTCCCACGCCGACTTGCTGACCCCCGACGGCGCCTCCGAGCCTCGCTTCGCGCGAGGTTGCGCCTGCAGCGTGTTGCCCTGCGCCGCGTGCGACGCCGCCGGTGGGGGCGCCGCCGGTGGCGCGAACGGCGAGGCCGAGCCGGGCGCCGGCGTGCCACCCGGTACGGTCGACGGTGGCCTCGGATCTCGCTGCGGTGCGCCGACGCCGACGAGCCCCGTGGCCCCTATCCCCTTGTTGGCGGCCACGCCAACCATCGTGCGTCGATTCGGCGGCGCCGACACCGCGCCTGACCCGGCGGGGGCCATCACCGTCGACTCCTGTGGCTGCCGGGTGACGGGACCGTCGGGCGGGTTGGGCGCGCCGCCGGTCAGGTTCGCGGTGACGTTGGACGGGCTCGGATGCGCACCGCTTCCAACACGGGTCTTATCCTGGTTACTCATACCTGGTACCTCCGCGGAGCAACCTCACCCCATAGAGACGCGACATCGCTTCCCCACGCTGTATCCATAATACATTAGGCGACCACCAGATCGGTAGACCGACATCAGGTTTGTACCGCCGACACACCTATCTATCGGTATCCATCGCTCGCGGGACGTTGCATTGCCCCACCAGCACCCCGATCGTGGTGCAATTTACCGAAATAGCTGGAGTTCAGGCCGAAACGCTCCATGCAGGGACGGGCGGCATTTTCCAGTTCGTCCGGCCACGGGCCGCGAGGTAATCCGTAAAATTCCGAGCTAGCTGGATCGCTACAGGAACCAGAGCGGCTTGGAACCGGCAAACAACACGGTCTCGTTCGCGCCCCACTCCGTCACATCGACCTCGACCATCAAGCCGCGCTGGATGCTCTCGTCGTGGGGGTGGATGTCCTGCACTTCACCTTCGAGCACGGCCTTCACGGTGCCGACCTTCTTGCACCACACCAGGCCCCACGCACACCCATAGAGCGGCGAGCCGAGCTTCACGTTCTTGAGGTTCTGGTTCGACACGAACGCGAGGGTGACCTTGTTCTCGATCGCCTTCAGGTACGGCGACTGGGCGAGCCGCCCCACGACCGCGTCCTGATCTTTGATGCGGAGCTTCAAGCTCTCGACCCGCTGGCCCAGCGGCACGCGCTTGCCGCTGGCGTTTTCCTTCTCGAGCCTGGCCTTCTCGACCTCGTGTCGCACGAGCCACTGGTCCGGCGTCTTCGGTGCGTCGACCGTCGTGCCGACTTCTGCGATGAACCGGTCGTCGGCCGCGACCACGCGCTCGATCTCGGCGAGCTGGCCCTCGATCTCGAGCTTCTCGGTCGTCAGCTGGCTCGCGCGCAGCTTGGAGTCCGCGAGCTGGGTCGACGCTTCGACGACGCGCTGGTGGGTCGGCGACAGCACGACCGGGCGAACCCACGTGTGATCGAAGAAGTAGAAGATGTTGACGATCAAGAACCCGACCAACCCGACGAGGATCGCCGTCAGCGCCACGAGGCCGGCGACCTTGTAGATGCGGACGATCGACGGCTGGAGGGCGGTCCAGAACCGCGGGCGGGTCGAGCGGGGCTGCATCTGCATCGTCTCTTACCACACCGCCTATGCGGCCGGGAGCTGTGCGTGAGATCGCGCACGCGCCACGGCAGGCGTCGCGTCACCGACGCGGATATCCGTGGTGAGGGTTTCGCGGATCGGCTCGCGGATCGGCTCGCGGATCGGCTCGGCCTCGGGCTCGGCTTCTTCGTGGTTGCGCGTCTCCCAGCTGGCGGTGTCGAGCGTGAACAGCGCGAGCGGCGTGAGCAGCGCGTAGGTCACCGGCATGAGCAGCGAGAGCGGGATGAACGCGAGCGGGCCGACCCGCTCTGCCTTCGGCAGGCCGCGGGTGCGGAAGCGATAGAGCAGGCCGAAGAACGCGACCGCCTCGGTGTGGAGCACGAGGGCCGGGAAGAACTTGTGGGCCGCGAGGGCGCGCACGACGGCGATGGGATAGACGAGCAGCAGCGCGAACAGCGAGAAGAAGTGGATCGCGAGCACGGGGTTGAGCCGCCACACGTGGCTGAACCCGCCCGCGTAGTCGACGATGTTCGACCGCCGCCAGCGCAGCTGCTGCGAGAAGTACGCGGTCAGCGTGCTCGGCACGAACGTGCAGCACCGCGCATCGAGCGTCATCGTCGTGAGGTAGCCCGCCTTCACGATCTGGCGGGTCAGGAACCGATCCTCGCCGTACTTGATCGGGACCCCGAACACCGAGCGCTTCTCGAGCACCGGCTCGAGCTCGACGAGGACCGCGCGGCGATACGCGGTGAGGCAGCCGGACAGGCACATCACCCGGCGGAACCCCCACTCGAGGTTCTTCATGAAGAAGTAGGAGTACCAGTACTTCACCACCTGCATGCGGGTGAGCCAGTTGTCCTGCTTGTTGCGGACGTCGACCCAGCCGCCGACCGCGGCGATCCGATCATCGGTGAACCGGCGGATCAGCTGGTGAACCGCGTCGGCGTCGACCACGACGTCCGAGTCCACCGACACGATGATCTCGGTGTCGGCCTCGCGGGTCGCGCGGATGATAGAGCGGCGCTTGCCGAGGTTCGCGCGGTTGCGGAGGATCTTGAGCCGCCCCCCCGACTTCCGGGCGACCTGGCGGGCATGCTCGTAGCTGTCATCGGTGGAGCAGTCGTCGACGCAGATCACCCGGAGCTTGGCGTGCGGGTACGCCGAATCGAGCAGGCTCTGCAGCGTTTCTTTGATCGCCGCCCCCTCGTTGAACATCGGGATCACGGCCGTGACCGTGGGCTCGTAGTCGTCACGGGCCTCGTCCCAGTTCTTGCCGCGGACGATCCGCAAGATGATGCCGGCGATGTAGCGGTTGACGAACACCACCACGGCAAGCGAGTGCACGATCACCCAGAGGACATGCGTCGTCATGCAGGCACCCCCGGTGCGAGGCCCACGCCCAAACGTGCGTGACAATCTAGTCGAGGTTTCACGGCAAAAGCTATCGGTCGGTTAAGGAGACGAGGGCGGCGAAGTAGGTCACCGCCGGGAGGCGCAACGGCTAATAATGCAGGCAAACTATTATGCTTCGCGCACTAACTCAAGTTGGATGACGCAACTTGCCACCTTGACCGTGACCGAGCATACCCCCCCTCAGGATCTTGAGGATGTTCGTCTTGTTTTCACCCAGGGCATGTGAGATGAGCCGGATCGTGCGTCGAGGCGTGGCAGCTGCTTTGGTGATCGCGTGGTTGCAGCATCCGAGCAGGGCCGAACCCGCCGCTCCGGAGGGCCCCGCCCATGATCCGATTGCCTCACCTACACCGTGGATCGATCTCGCCCCCTCCCTGGGCGTTTCGGCCCTGGAGGACCCGCCGCCCGGCGATCACAAGCTCGCCGCCGCGCTGACCCTGGGTGGTCTCTACGTCGGGTTCACGACGTGGACGTATTTTGCGTGGTACCGCAAACACAAACCGCTGTCGCAGTTCAGGTGGGGTGGCGATGGCTGGCTCGGATCGAAGACCTACGCGGGGGGCGCCGACAAGTTCGGTCACGCGTGGGCGACGATGGGGCTCGCCCGTGCCGGCACCGAGCTGCTCCACCAGTGGGGCGGCTACGACAAGGTGACGTCGACCCTCGTGAGCACGGCGCTCAGCGAGCTCCTGTTCATCGGCGTCGAGGTCAAGGACGGCTTCTACTACGAGTTCTCGTTCAGCGACCTGACCGGTGACACCCTGGGGGCGCTGGCGGCGCTCGCGCTCTCGCTGTCGCCCCGGCTCGACGAGCTGTTCGACTATCGCGTCCAGTACTGGCCGAGCCACGAGTACCGCCACCAGTTCGACGGCGGCAACGTCAACATCGCCGAGGACTACAGCGGCGAGACCTACGTGCTCGCGCTGCACCTCGGGGGGCTGCACACGCTGCGCGATACCCGGTGGGGCGGCTTCACCCGGTTCGTCGACCTGGCGGTCGGGTACGGGACCCGCGGCTACAAGCCGGATCCCCCGGGTGGGGAGCCTGACTACAAGCATCGCCAGGAGCTGTCCATCGGCTTGTCGCTCAACGTGCAGGGCCTGTCCGACTGGCTGTTCGAAGGCCGTTCACGGCCAGGCAAGAAGATCGGCCACGGCATGTTCGAGGTGTTCAACGTCGGTTACGTCCCCCTCCTCGAATGGCAGAATGTCCCCAGCGGAACGGTGATGATGGGCGGCGCATGACCGCGATCACGACGGCGGATCGGGCGGATCGGGTGGATCGGGTGGATCGGGCGGATCGGGCGGATCGGGCGCTCGCGACGCGGTGCGGTGCGCGCGGCGCCAGGCCACCCCGCCGGCCGCCGCGCCGGCCGCGAACAGGAGCCCGAGCCCGAGCCCGGCGAGCCACAAGCCCGGGAAGTCCTTGATCCACAAGAGGCCCCACCAGTCGATCCGCACCCGCGGATAGGTCCTCGACAGATCGACCGCGAGCGAGGTGTACTCGTGCCAGGGCGCGTCGGCCTCGGCCTTCTGGGCGTCGTCGCCCGCGAGCGTCGCGCGCAACAGCCAGAGGTGGCCGCGGATCGGCTGGAACGGCGGCAGCCACTCGAGCTGGTGGACGTCCTCGAAGCACGAGTCGCAGTGGCGGTCCGCGCGCACCGGGATGATCGCGCCGGTGCGGTTGGGTTCGCCGAGCCACGCGGTGCGCGCGTCCATGCTGATCCGGATGAAGTGATCCCAGTAGAACGCGTTGCCGAGCAGCTGGACGAACAGCCCGGCCCCGAGCGCCACCGCGAGCACCGCGCGGCGGACCCAGCGCGCGGGCGCTGCCAGCCACGCATCGAGGAGGGTGGCGAACCCCAGGCCGAGCGCGGGCACGAGGAACACGACGAACCGGGGCCCCCACGCGTAGTCGCCGTTGAGCTTGTAGCGGCTGTAGATCGCGATCACCGGCGCGCCGGCCGCGACCACCGCCAGGCACGCCGCGCGGTGCTCGCGCCACAGCCGCGGCAGCGCCGCGACCCCGAGCACCAGGGGCGGGCTGTAGAGGAGCACGCTCTTGCCGGGCGACAGGAACATGCCCCACAGGCCGACCAGCGGGTTCTCGCCCCAGTAGGTCGCGAAGTACGGGCTGTAGCCGGTCGCCAGCGGCGAGCCCCAGCACAGCGCGTTGTAGATGAGGGCCACGAGCAGGAACGGCAGCGCCGTGGTCGCCGCGGCGAGCCCCAGCCGGAGCGCCCCGCGACGGGCGTCGCGATCGTTGCGCAGCGCGACGGCGAGGTACACCCCGGCGCCGAGCAGGCTGGCCGCGTAGATGTACTTGACGCTGAACAGCAGGCCCGCATAGAGCCCCAGCCACCGCGCGCGCCCGGGCGTCGGGGTGCTTTGGACCCGCAGGATCTCGAGGACCAAGCCGGTGAAGCACGCGGCCTGCGCGATCTCGGAGTACGAGTAGTGGGCGTAGACCCAGATCGTCGTCCCGAACGCGAGCACCGCGGTGGCCGCGCTCGACGCTTGCCGCGAGAGCCGGCGCTGGCGGCACAGGGCAAAGAACAGCGCGCAGGTCAGCGCGCCGAACGCCGCGCATGCCAGGTGCGAGGTCAGCGGCCGGGCGAGCCCGCGAGCCTCCGGGGCGATGGCATCGAGCACCAGCAGCCCCGGAACCTGGACGAGCGAGGTGGCGAGCGGGTAGGTCGAGTAGTACCGGCCGTTGCGGCCACGCGGCTGATCGTCGGGCCACGCGCGCGGGATCGCGAGCGAGCCGCGATGGACCAGGCTGTCCGCGACCATGTACTGCACGTTGCCGTCGCCCCACGGCGGCTCGCGGCCGCTCGACAGCAGGTAGAGCGCGAACGTCGTGACGAACACCGCGCGCGCGATCCGGGTGTCGGCCGGAGAGGTCATCGCGGCGATTCTACGGGCCCCCAGGGACGTCCGGGGCGATCGGGGGCGGATCCGGGGCGGATCGGGCGCCATGCGCAGCAGAAGTGGTGGTAAGCAGAGCGCGTGCCTGCCGTTGTCCCCCGTGACGTGGTGCCCGTGACCGAGCCGCCCGGCGGCGTGCGTACGCCGCGCGCGGAGGACATCGAGCGCTGGATCTACGCGTACTTGAAGCATGCGCCGCTGTCGCTGGCGCTGCGCGAGATCAACCGGCTGATCGCGATCGAGACCGTGGCGAGCGGCGAGGGCCCGGTGCTCGACGTCGGCTGCGGCGATGGGTTCTGGTGGACCCTGCGCACGCACGATCACCGTGAGGTCTACGGCATCGACATCTCGGCGCGCGAGATCGCGCAGGCCAGGACGCGGATCACCGCCGCGCTCACCGACGTGTCGGCGGAGCAGGCCTTCCCCGGGACCAGGTTCGCCGAGATCATCGGCAACTGCTCGCTCGAGCATGTCCCCGACATCGATGCGGCGCTGTCCAACCTGCGCAGGTCCGCGGCTCCGGGCGCCCGCCTCCTGATGTTCGTCCCGACGCCGCGCTGGGCGTATCAGGGGCAGCTGCAGGCGTGGCTCTTGCGCCGCGCCCCGCGGGTCGCGATGAGCCTCGCCGGCGCGCTGAACGGGTTCTTCCAGCACTGGCACCTCTATGATGTGAAGGTGTGGACGGCGGTCCTGGCGCAGAACGGCTGGCACGTGCGCCAGGCGTACGGCCTGGGCTCGGCGCGCTCGGAGTTCCTGTTTCGCGCGTTCATGCCGCCGGCGTTCGTCGAGTTCCTCGCCAAGAAGCTCACGGGGTTCTATCCGTCGAAGCTCGCGCGGTTCCTGCCGCGTGCGCTCCTGGCGCCGGCGGCCCGGCTCGTGGCGTGGGCGGTTTCGGATCCGCTGGTCGCGGTCGATTCCCCGACGGCCTACGAGTACCTGATCGTCGCGGATGCCACCGAGCTGCCCGACCGATGATCGAGACCACCGACTACTTCGCGAACCACGCGCGGGCCCGGCAGTTCCCGTGGACCTTGTACCACCAGCCGCTCGAGCGCGACCTCGGCAGGTTCCTGCGCCGGGTCGCCACCGAGCACCCCACCGGCGAGGTGTTGATCGTCGGGTGTGGGCTCCTGCACGAGCTCGATGCGGTGCCGGGCGGCCTTGGCTTTCATGTCGCGGACATCGATGAGCGCGCCGTGTCGGCCGTGCTCGCGCGCCGCGATCGGCGGATCACCGGCGGCACGGTCGTCGCGCCCGAGGCGCCGATCGAGCTGGGCCGCCGGTTCGCCGCGATCTACGCCAAGGAGGTCGTCGAGCACGTGCGGGCCTGGCCGGCCTGGCTCGTCGGGCTACGCCGCGCGCTGGTGCCGGGCGGCCGGCTGTGGTTGTCGACGCCGAACTACGGCGAGCCGTGGTTGCCGGCGCTCGAAGCGACCGTGCTCGAGCTGGTCGCCCGGCGCGCGGGGTTCTCGCGGCGCGAGCTTCATCCCACGCGGTTCGCCCGCGGGTCGCTGGCGCGCGGCCTGCGCGCCGCCGGCTTCGAGCAGGTCGAGATCAAGGCGACGCCCACCCGGCTCGCGCTGACGTCGTGGTCGCGCGCGCCGTGACGACCACGCGAGCCAGGCCACGCGCCGCGCTGCAGATCGCCGGCATCGACGACGCGCAGATCCGCGAGGTTCACTACCTGAACGCGTCCTCGCGCGGCAGCGGCACCGATGTCGAGCGCCTGCCGATCGAGCGCGGCCGGCTCGCCGCCCCGCTCGCCGCCGAGCTCGACGCGCTGATCGTCTGCAGCGATCTCCAGGGCATCGTGCCGGGGCCGGGCGGGCGCTCGGAGCTGCTCGGCGTGCAGGTCGCCGGGGTGCTCGAGGAGCTCGCGTTTGATGGCGTGATTCCCCCGGCGGCGCGCACGGGCGTGATCCTCGCCGGCGATCTCTACAGCGTGCCGGCGGCCAACAAGCGCGGCGGCTATGGCGACGTCGCGGAGGTGTGGGCCGCGTTCGTCGAGCGCTTCGCGTGGGTCGCCGGGGTCGCCGGCAACCACGACGACGTCTCGGGCGTCGCCAGGCTCGGCACGCGCGTCCACCTGCTCGACGGCGAGCTCGCCGAGCCCGACGGGCTGCGGATCGGCGGGGTGGGCGGCATCATCGGCAACCCGCGCAAGCCGGGCCGGCGCAGCGAGGCCGACCAGCTGCGCGCGATCGATCGCACGATCGGTCACGATCTCGACATCCTCGTCTTGCACGAAGGCCCGCACGGCAACGACCGGCAGCCCGGCAACGACGCGATCCGCGCGGCGATCGAGGCCGGCGCGGTCGGCCTCACGATCTGCGGCCACGATCACTGGCGGGTGCCGCTCGCCGCGCACGCCCACGGCCAGATCTTGAACGTCGACGCGCGCGTCGTGGTGCTCGTGGCGCCCTCGCGCTAGCGGTGCCGGCTCACTCCGACGAGCCGGTCGACTGATCGAACCGCTCCTGATAGATCCGCATGATATCGGCGGCGGTCTCCTCGATCGCGCGGTTGGTGACGTCGATGACCGGCCAGTTGGCGTGCTTGCGGAAGATCTCGCGCGAGTAGGCGATCTCGTTGTCGATGTGGGCGCGCTGGCCGTAGCTCGAGTCGTGCGGCATGCCGAGGTGGGACAGCCGCGCCTGGCGGATCCGCATCAGCATGTCGGGCTGGACGATCAGGCCGAACACCTTGCGATCGTCGACCTGGGACAGCTCCTCGGGCGGATCGACGCCGAGCACGAGCGGCACGTTGGCGACCTTGAGGCCGCGCTGGGCCAGGTAGGTCGACAGCGGGGTCTTCGAGGTTCGCGAGATGCCGACCAGCACGAGGTCGGCCTTGGGCAGGTTGCGCGGCTCGGCGCCGTCGTCGTTCTTGACCGCAAACTCGACCGCCTCGATCCGGCGGAAGTAGTCGTCGGTGATCGAGTGCAGCAGGCCCGGGACGCCGGCGGGCGCCGATCCGAGGAACAGGGCGAGCTTGCTGATCAGGGCGCCGATCAGATCGACCGTCTCGATGTTGTAGCGCTCGACGAGCTTGCCGATCAGGTCGCGCTCCTCGGCGTTGACCACCGTGAACACCACCAGCGCACGGAGCTCCGAGGCTTTTTCGAGGATCTGCTCGAGCTCGCTCTCCAGGCGGACGCGCGAGAACAACTTGATCGCCACCGGCTCGCTGAACTGCAGCGTCGCCGCGCGGACCATGCGCTCGGCGGTCTCGCCGGTGGCATCGCTGATGATCATGACCGTCTTCATCGGCGCCTCTATATCATGCGGCCGATCACGCTGCTAACGGCGCCGGAACGCGTCGACAAACCGCCGGTATTCGCCCGCATCCAGCCAGACGCCGTGCGCCTCGCAGTGATCGAACCGGACGTCCTGGCGGATCCGGACCTGCATCGGCCGGGTGCAGATCGGACACGGCGCTTTGCCCCACGGCCAGCCGGCCATCTCGTCGAGCTTGGCCCGGACGAGCTGCTCCGCGCTGGCCAGCGTATCGAGCGCGTACCATTCGCCGCAGCCGGCCGGGCACACCAGCTGGGTGGTGTCGCCGGCGCTCGCAATTGTCGCGTGGCAGCGGGGGCACGGGGCGGTCGGCGAGCTCGCGCTGCGGTAGGGGCCGTCGTCGTCCACGACGGTATCTTACGCCGCGGCGTGGCGGGGACGCCCTCAGGAAGGAAACTTGGTGGGCCGAAGCTGGTGATATGACAGGGCCGCGGAGCCACGCTCCTCCACCTGCGAACCTGGCCAGCGGGCCGGCTACACGACGGGCAGGTGGACGCGCCTGGGCGGCGGTCCTGCCTGGTGATCGACGACGCGCGGGCACTCGGGATCGGGCGCGGACGGATCGCCGGCCACGTGTGCGCTGACGACCTTGCAGCCGCCGCGGCACAGCGCGTGGTATTCGCAGCTCGCGCACGGCTCGCCGGCCTCGCGCCACGTGCGAAACGCGCCGAACGCGCCGGGCGCGTCCCAGTAGGCGCGCAGGTCGGTCACCCGCGGGCGGTCGGCGCCGGGCGCCAGCGCAGGTGGCGGTGCGGCGAAGCTGCACGCGGTGAGCTGGCCGCCGGGCTTGGCGCCGACGAGGAAGTCGCCGCCGGTGCAGCCGTAGACACAGAGCTCGGCGAGCAGCGCGCGATCGGGCCGGTGGTGCGCGAGCATCGGCGTGTACGAGCAATCGACCTTGACGCGCACGGCGTGGCGCCTGGCGGCGGCGAGGATCGTGGGCAGCAGCGCCCGGTGCTGCGCATCGCTGCAGCGCAGCTCGCCATACGCGTGGGCGCCGCGGCCCGCCGGCTTGAACCTGAGCAGCTCGATCTCGGACAGCCGGCGGCGGGCGGCGTAGGCGAACAGCCCGTCGAGCTCGTCGAAGTTGTGGCGCGTCACCACGACGTTGATGCCGACCTCGCGCTTGGCCCGGCGCAGCGCGCGGATCGCCGCATCGGCGCGCGCGAAGCCGTCGAAGCCGCGGACCCGGGCGTAGGTCGCGCCGAGCCCGTCGAGCGAGACGTTGATCTGGCCGAACCGATCGCTTATCGCGAGCAGGCGCTCGAGGTTGCCGAGCCCCGACGTCGTGAGGTTGGGCACGATGCCGCGGCGCCGCGCGTGGTCCGCGAGCTCGCCGAGCCACGGCAGCACCGTGCTCTCGCCGCCGCCGAGCGCGACGTGAAACACGCCGGCGTCCGCGAGGTGATCGATCGCGCGCATCCACGCGGCGAGGCCCCACTCGTTCGGGGCGCCGTCGGGCGACGCGCCGGTGTAGCAACCCTGGCACCCGGCGTCGCACCGGTTGGTGAGCTGGAGGTGGGCCTCGAGCGGCGCGCTGAGCGGCGCGTCGCCGAGCGCGGTCTCGGCGCCCGCCCAGATCGCCGGGCGCTCGCCTGCTCGCTCGCCCCCGACCGCTCGCTCGCCCCCGCCCGCTCGCTCGCCCCCGACCGCGAGCACGCGGCGCGCGAAGGCGCGATCGACGAACACGAGCGCGCGCGGCACCGTGAGCTGCAGGATCGCGCCAAACTTCTCGAGCCGGGCGCGCCGCGGCGGATGCTGGCGGGCCTGACGTGCGCGCTCCACCATTGCCAGCGCCGCGTCGCCAGCGCGCACCGCGAACCGGCCGATCGCCGCGCCGAGCTTCACGGCAGGACTCTAGCAGCATCGCGCGGCGGTGCGCCCCGCGTCCCGCGCCCCGCCCGCCACGCACCGCGTCCGGGAGAACACGGGCACGCGCGCTGGCGATGCGGGTCTGGGTTCTTCGCTCGTCCGTTCACCACCGTATCGCGATGTTCGGTGGTGCCATCTCCACGACCGACCGACGACCCACCACCCGGCCGTGCAATGTATCTCGCTGCGAACCCAGCCCGCATCGCTGCGCCGCGCGTTGACGTGGCCACCGGAGCCGGCGAGCCTGCACGGCATGAGGGGGACCAGTACGCCGCGAGCGCGCTTACTCGGCGTTCGCGGGATCGGCCGCAGCGGCCGGCGGCTCGATCGGCACGCGCCGCCGCCAGCGCAGCAGGGCGCCGATCACCGGTGTCACCGCGGCGAGCACGGTCGCGCCGACGAGCAGGAACGTCACGTCGACGCCCAGGCTCGACGAGTTGGGGTTCATCCCCCACTTGATCGCGAGGATCCGTCCGCGCCGCACCGAGCGACTATAGCAGTGGCGCGCGTATCGACGGTGCCGTCCCACAAGAAAGCGGACGATGTCGCGCTCCTGGCCCGGAGCGCCTCCGGCAGGGAGGTGACAGACTACGGTCGGCTCGGAACCAAGATCGAGTCTCGGGGCTAGCTCTCGGGGCCGAACCGGACGGTCTCGATGAGCATGTCGATCAAGCCGTTGTGGGTCAGCGCCACGTAGCCCAGGCCGGCGACCCCGGCGAGGCAGGCGAGCACGTGCGCGAGGCTGCGCGGCCATCGCGAGCGCCCGCGGCGGCGCAGCTGCTCGAGCGTCGCACCGGACAGCCAGGCGAGCGCGAGGCCGCCGCCGGCGATCAGGGCGACCGCGGGAGCGATCGCGCGGTGCGCGGTGAACGCGACCCCGAGCAGCACAGCCGCGACGGGGCCGATGAACACGACCTCGATCGGCGGGCGCAGCGCGGCCCACCGGGTGCCGGACGGGCTGCGCAGCACCGCCTCGCCGAGCGAACCGAGAAGGCCGGCGAACGCACCGGCGATCGCGAGCCACGCGGCGACGTACCCGCGGTCGCGGCGCCGGCCACGGGCGGCGCTGGCGAGCAGGTCATCGCGCGCGATCCGATCGGCGGTGGCCTCCACCGGCAGGCGCGTCGCCAGCGCCTCCGCGAGCGACCAGTCGTGGGCCTCGAGGGCGCAGCCGGCCCCGCCGCGCAGCGCGGCCCGGGCCTGCGCCGACCCCGGCCAGCGTGCTTCGACCACCGCATAGTGCGCCTGCGCCTCGGCAAGCTGCCCCGTGCGCCTCAGCCAGTCGGCGAGCCACAGCGCCGCGGCGGGGGCACCCGGCCAGGGCGCGGACGCGAGGCGCTCGGCGCTGCGACGCACGTCGGCCGCGGGCCGGCGATCGGCGTGCGCGATCAGCTGCGCGAGCTCGGCGGCGTAGGCCGCGCCTTCGCCGGCCG
>JAUKWE010072466.1:0-54528 GCA_032356425.1 Cumathamnion decipiens | reverse complement strand
CCCGCCGCGAGGAAGTGCGCACGGCGGTGCTGGCCGCAGCCACGCGCGTGGCCCGCCGGCCCGCGCGCCGCACCTGGCTCGCGCCGGTGATCGTGGGCGCCGCCGCGGCGGGCGTCCTGGCGTACCTCGCGATCCCCCGCGGAACAGCACCACCGCCGGGACCGTCGGAGCCGGCGCAGCACGCGCATGGCACCGTGCATCCGCATCCCGGCGCGCGCTACCTCGCGAGCGCGTCCGGACCCGACGAGGTCGTCCGGCTCACCGACGGCGCGATCGACGTCGAGGTCGAGCCGCTCTCGCCCGGCGAGCGGTTTCGTGTCGTCGTCGGCGGCGCCGAGATCGAGGTGCGCGGGACGGCGTTCACCGTCATCGCCGCCCAGGGCACCCTGCTCGGCGTCAGCGTCGCGCGCGGCCGGGTCGACGTGCGGCCCCAGGCCGGCGCACCGGCGGTGCTCGGCGCCGGACAGTCGTGGCACCCCGCGCTCACCGCCAGCGTCGCGCCGCCGCTGCCCGCGATCTCGCCGCCGCCGTCACCGTCGTCACCGTCGTCACCGTCGTCGCCGTCACCGTCGCTGCGGGTGCCATCGGGGCTCGCGTCGCACCCGCACCGTGCCGCGGTGCTCGCGCGGCCGTCACCGCCGTCACCGCCGTCACCGCCGCCGTCACCGCCGCCCTCGGAGGCCACCCAGCACCCGCGCGCGGCCGTGCTGGCGTCGCTACGCGAGGCGGAGCCGGCCACGCCGGGGGAGCAGGCAATCCCCTCGGCCTCGCCGCCGCCCAAGCCGGCGGCTGGCCCCGTCCGCTCCCCCGAGGAGCTGGCGTATGATCAGGCCTGGGAGGCGCTGCGTGCGAACCAGTTCGCGCGCGCGGCCAGCGGGTTCTCGCGCGTGCTGCTGCTCGCTCCCGACAGCCCGCTGGTCGAGGACGCCAGCTTCTGGCACGCCGTGGCGCTCGCGCGCGGCAAGCGCAGCGCCGAGGCCCTCTCCGCGTTCCGCGACTTCCTCGACAGCTACGCGACCTCGGCGCGCGCGGGGCAAGCCAGCGTCATGCTCGGCTGGATCCTGAGCGACGCCCGCGCTTACGACGAGGCCGCTCGCCGGTTCCGCGCCGCGATCGGAGACGCCAGCCCCGCGGTGCGCTCGAGCGCGCAAGCCGGCCTCGACGCGCTCGCCAGGCGCGCGCCGTGAGCGCGTCTTCCGCGTGCCTCGCCGTACCCCGAGGCCGGATCCTCAAGACCGATCAGAAGCTGAGGACGACCACGCCGCCCAAGGTCATCGCGCCGCCGCCGATCGCGGTCGGCACCGCGTAGGTCGACTTGTTCTGGATCTCGTAGAGCACTCCACCCGCGACCACCGCGGCGATGCCGACCGCGGTGAGCACGATCCCGAGCCGGGTCGTGTGGTGGTCGTGCGCAGCCAGCTCCCGCTGGACCTTGCCGACCGCGACGTCGATCGCCGCGCCTTGCTCGGCTGCCTCGTCGGGCAGCTTGTCGGGGACGCTGTTGAGCAGGCCGACCATGGCCAGCGTGGCGTTGCTCATCGCCTCGCTGACGGTGCAGACGTCGCAGCGATCGGAGACTTGCTGGAGGACGCGTCCGGTGTCGGTGCGGACCAGCGTGATGACGTAGCCGAAGTCGGTCCCCGAGCCGGTGAGCGTGGCGAGCAGCACGAGCTCGGCGCCCGTCTGCGCCCGCACCTCCGCGAGGCACGGCCCGACGACGCAGCCGTCGCTCCACTTCGTGGAGTGCATCAGCCGTTGCTTCATGAGGGTGCGGTTCATGAGCCAGTACTGCTTGACGTCGAACTGGTCCTCGAGGCTGCGCTGGAAGCTCTGCTTGACGTCGTCGGGGAGGCCCTCGACGCGCACCTCGAGGATGCCGACGATGCGGCGGTTGTCGGCGGGTCCGGGCCGGCTATGCACGCCGGTACCGTCGGGCGCAGGCGCGGCGACAGGCCGGCTGTCGGGCCCTGCGTTCGCCACGCCTCCCGCCAGCAACATCATCGACACGAGCCAGGCGCGCGTCACGCTTCGTCGACTTGTGTGATGAACTGCTTCATCAGCCCATCGATCATGAGGTTGCGATCGGTGATCTGGTACTTGCCGTCCCGCCATCCTGCCTGGACGTCGTTGTAACGCTTCTCGTGGTCGGCGATCACGGCCTTGTAGCTGCCGACCTTCCTGATGATGTCCTTCTGATTGCGGATGAAGTACGAGACCATGGACGCACCGGCGGCGACGCCGAGCACCAGGCCGAGCGGGCCGCCGAGCGCGTAGCGCAGGCCGATCCGGAGCGCGAGCAAGAGGCCGGCGCCGAGCGCAACCTTCTTGGTCCCCGAGCCATCGACGACCGAGTCCTTGGCGAGCGCCAGCGAGGTCTGGCCCGACGCGATCAGGAGCGCGATGAAGTTCCCCTTCCGGGTCGTCCAGCTGCGGTCGTAATACTCACGAATTGCTTGCTTCAGGAACGCGTCCCACGTCGTGTAGAGCCCCTGGGAGCTCGCCGCAGTGTCCTTCGAAGGCTCGGCCACGGGGGGTACCTTACCACTCGGGTTTGACAGGGGTACGTCCGTCGCACAGATTCGAGGCATGACATCCACGAGGCTCGGCCTGGCGCTGGCCGTCGCGATGACCGCGAGCAGCGTCGCACACGCCGATCTCGCGGCGGGTCGTGACAAGCTGATCGCCGGCGACTACAAGATCGCGATCGCCGAACTGGGCAAGGTCACCGGCAAGGATCGGCCCGCGGCGCGGCTGCTCCTGGCGCGGGCCCAGATGACGACCGGCGACTACGCCGGCGCCGAGGCGACGCTGGTGCCGCTCACGCAGGGGCCGGCCAAGGATGCGCTGGCGATCGAGGCGCACCTGGTGTTCGGCGAGCTGCGCCGGATCACCGGCCGCACGAAGGACGCGCGGGCCGATCTCGAGCAGCTGTGGAAGGCCAACCCGGCCGATCGCGCGATCCGCACCGCGCTCGGTGAGGCCCGGTACGCGCTCGGCGACGTGCTCGGCGCCAAGGCGCTGTTCGACGAGACGATCAAGGAGAGCGACGGCAACAAGCTCAACCTCGACGACCCGGTCGAGACCTACCAGCTCGCGATCGCCGCGCGCTACACGTCGCAGTTCCAGCTCGCGAACGACGCGTTCCGCGAGACCCTCCAGGCGCGCCCGCAGGAGACCGGCGCCGGCATCGCGTGGGCCGATCTGTTCCTCGAGAAGTACGCCGCCCAGCTCGCCGAGCAGACGCTCGAGGACGTGTTCAAGGTCAACCCGAACGATCCCGAGGCCCACGCCGCGATGGCGCAGGTGATCGTCGAGACCCGCTACGACCTCGCGGCGGTGCGCCACCACCTCGATGCGGCGCTGGGCACAAACCCGAAGAACGCCCGCGCGCTCAAGGTCCGCGCCTCGATCGAGATCGATCAGAACCAGTGGGACGCCGCGAACAAGACGCTCGACGGCGTGATCGCGGCGAACCAGGATGACGTCGAGGCGATCGCGATGAAGGCCACGGTCGCGTGGCTGCGCGACGACACCGCGGCGTACGACGCGGAGGTCAGGCGCGCGCTCGCGATCGATCCGGCGTACGCCGAGCTGTACCGCATCGTCGCGCGGTCGGCCGTGCGCGAGCATCGCTACGTCGAGGCGATCGAACTCGAGAAGCAGGCGGTCAAGCTCCGGCCCGACTTCTTCGAGGCGATGGCCGGCGCGGGCCTGGGCTACCTGCGGCTCGGCATGGAGGCCGAGGGCATCGCGTGGCTCGACCGGTCGTGGGCCGGCGACCAGTACAACGTGCGCACGTTCAACACGCGCACCTTGTTCAAGAAGACCATCCCGAAGGAGTACACGTTCGGGACGAGCAAGAACTTCCGGATCCGCTACCACAACGACGAGAAGGCGGTGCTCGCGCGCTACCTCGAGCCGACGATGGAGCGGGCGTTCGCCGACATGGTCCGGCGCTACGGCTTCACCCCGAAGACGCCGGTGACCCTCGAGCTCTACGCCGACCGCACCGACTACGGCATCCGCACCGTGGGCCTGCCCGACATCGCCGCGCTCGGCGTGTGCTTCGGCCAGGTGATCACCGCGATGTCCCCGGCCAACGGCGACATCAACTGGGGCATGGTGCTGTGGCACGAGCTCGGCCACGTGTTCGCGATCCAGCTGTCGAACTCGCGCGTGCCGCGGTGGTTCACCGAGGGGCTCAGCGAGTACGAGACCTTGATCGCGCGGCCCGACTGGCGGCGCGAGAACGACGCCGACCTGTACGGCGCGGTCGCCAACCAGGCGCTGCCGTCGATCGGCGATCTCAACTCCGAGTTCATGCAGCCCGACACCAACGCCGTGGTCGTCGCGTACTACCAGTCCGCGGTCACGATCGAGTACCTCGTGCAGACCTACGGCTTCCCGAAGATCGTCCAGGCGCTCCAGCTGTTCGGCCAGGGCAAGGAGACCGCCGAGGTGCTGCAGGCGATCACCGGCAAGACGGTCGCCCAGCTCGACACCGAGCTCCGCCAGTACCTCGACCTCCGCCTCAAGGCGTACGCCGGCACGTTCAAGCTGCCGACCCGCGGGTTCGACGACCTGACCAAGCTCGAGATCGCGGCCGACGCCGCGCCCAGGGACGCCGGGGCCAGGGCCCGTGTCGCGCTCGGGAACTACTACGCCGGTGACGCCGAGAAGGCGATGACCGCGGCGGCGGCGGCGCTCGCGCTCGACGCCAAGCAGCCGATCGCGCGCTACATCCAGGCCGAGGTCGTGCTGCACCAGGGCGACGCCCCCCGGGCCAAGGCGCTCTACCAGGGCCTGATCGCCGACGGCCACGACAGCTTCGATCTGCGCTCGCGGCTGGCGCAGCTCGCCCAGGGCGAGGGCAAGCTCGATGAAGCCGAGCTAGCGCTGTGCGCGGCCAAGAAGCTCGATCCCGAGCGCAGCGCCCCGTACCAGGAGCTGGCGCAGCTCTACGAGAAGGCCGGCCAGCTCCCCAAGGCGCTCGTCGAGCTCGAGCACTACGCGTTCCTCGAGCAGATGGACCTCGCGCCGCTCAAGAAGCTCGTCACCGAGTACGGCAAGCTGGCGCGCTGGGCCAAGGTCCGCACCTACGGCGAGATGGCCACGTTCATCAACCCCGCCGACCCCGACATCCTGTCCGGCCTCGGCCGCGCGTACCTCGAGCTCGGCCAGCCCGACAAGGCGCTGTTCACCTACGAGACCATGTTGCTTGTCACCCCGCCGCCGCGCCGCCCGGCGCTCGTCCACCTCGGCCGCGCCCGGGCGCTGCTCGCCCAGGGCAAGCTGCCCGATGCCAGGGCGGCGCTCGCCCAGGCGATGAAGACCGAGCCGGAGAACGCCGAGCTCCTCGAGCTCAAGGCCAGGCTCAAGTAGCCGCGCTGCTCAGACGACGCGATACCCGAGCGTCATCGCCGCGGCGCCGAGCCGAGGCAAGCGTGCAGGGGCCGACAGCGCGCGATGAAACAGCAGTTTGGCCATCGGGGCTCCGCAACCTCAGATCTCGTCGGCGAGCGCGGCAACGACGTCTGCCGACCTACCCGACGACAATCATGCCCTCGGCGTCACGCCTTCGTCGTCGTCTCCCAGGACGAGATCTTGATGTGGTGTCGTGAACCAGTCTCTGACCACGACCGGATGTGCATCGCGGCGAACGTGCGGCATCACGGCCTCGAGGCCACGCACGAGCCTGCCCCTGGCCTCGAATTGAAACCTCGGAATACGCCACCAGCGGCCTTCCTTGATGCCGTACATCGTCGGGTGCTTCGGCGACAGGCGTTGCCGGAGCCGGCTCGTGCTCACGCGGAGCGCCTTGGCCGCTTCCTCCATGGTGAGGCTGCTGCGAACGAGGACCTCCAGCTCGATCCGCGAGCGCTCCAGCGCGCTCGGCACGTCCACCGGCCCTTCGACGAACCCGGCTTCCTCCAGCATCGCAGCCTCTGCGGACGACAGCTGCGGGCTTGCCGCTTCCGGCCGCAGACGGATCACCTCGTCGATCGCCGCCGCCGCGCCGGCGAGCTGAAACCGCAGCTCACGAGCGTCCAGCGTACGGCCCGGGACCTTCGAGCTCTGGACCAGCGCCCCTTGCTGGGTGACCACCGGGATGAGCACCTCGTCGGCCGCGTTCACCACGCCCAGCGCACGAAGCTCTACCGCTCGACCACCTCGCAACCTCTTGTGCGCCGCGCGTCCGAGCTCGATCAGGCCTCGCTGGCTCCACCGCGCTGAGCTTCCAGGGTGCGGAGGTCATGGCTGCTGTCTGGTGATCCTGACGGAAACTATCATCGCTACCTACCGTTAGCCTACGGCTGCGCCTCGGCGATTGCAACCACAGGTGCGTACCTGCGATCACGGATGCGTACCTGTACGAGCTGGTGTTCGGCGTCCGATCAGCGGCGTTTCCGCGTGGTCAGGGCTGCGGCGCGGCTGCGGCGCGCGCGGGGAATTGGCTCGAACAGCGGCGGCGTGGGTCGCTCTCTGACATCCCGGCCAAGCCGACTCTCGCCGACGGTCCCCGGCTCTTCCCGACGTACCCGTCTTGCTCTAGCGTCACATGGCAGACGGGTGCCCATGGTGCAGCTAGCGATGACGGAGCGCTGGTCCTCGGTCGACGAGGTCGCGAAACACTTGGGGGTGGCGCAGGACTCGATCTACCGCTGGATCGGGGGGCGCGGCCTTCCCGCGCACAAGATCGGCCGGCTCTGGAAGTTCAAGCTCTCCGAGGTTGACGTGTGGGTCCGTGCCGGGGGTGCCGAGGGCCGAGAGAAGGCCACCGCAACGGCCAAGACGAACAAGACCAAGAGGGGGCGTTCGTGAGCGGCAAGAGCATGGACGTCTTCTCGCTGCGCGACTCGATCATCGGCGAGTATAGGAAGTTCGCCACCTCGTTCACGACCATCCACGCGGAGGACATCCGCCGAGAAGCCCCAGTGGACTCGCATTGTCGGTGGCGACGCGAAGAAGGCTATGAGCACGTCCATCGACGCGACCTCGCATGAATGGGGCGCGGCGCTGACCGGTCTCCGCGGCCGCGAGAGGCTGCTCGAGAATCTGCAGCAGAACACGTGGGCGCTCGGCTCCGGGACCGAAGCCGTTGATACGAGCGGATGGCCCGAGGGACGCGCGGGGTTTGTCGTGAACGTCCTGCGGCGCCTTGAGGCGTCGATACAGGTGGACGCGATCATTCTGAAGCTGCCGACGAAGGTGCAGCAGTGGCTGGCCAATGCAGCGTGAGATGTTCGAGCCACCGGGGTTACAGGTGAAGCCGAAGGAGGGCTCACGCGAGCCTCGGCTGTGGTTCCGCCGGTTCGTGATCTGGCCGGAGCCCGGTGCCCAGCCCATTCAGGACCGTACCTTCGGGCCGGGGCTCAACATCATCTGGTCGCCCGATCCGGTCGACCGCAGTGCACGCGACAGTGATGAGCCGCCGCCGGGGCCCGGCCACGGCGCGGGCAAGACCCTCGTGTGCCGTCTGCTCCGCTACTGCCTGGGGGAGCCGCACTTCGCGTCCGACGTGCTGCGCACGAAGATCAGCAGCGCTTTCAAGGACGGCCGCGTCGGCGTTGAGGTCATCGTGGACGGCAAGCCCTGGGTAGTGGTGCGGTCGATCGGTGTGTTCGGGCACGACGTGGTGCTCGAAGGCGGAACGCTCGAGATGGCGGTCTCCTCCAACACGACTGCCGCGGGCATGGCACCGTTCGTTGAGATGCTCGCCGAGCGCATCGTCACGCCAGACGTGGCAGCGCTGGTCGCGGACTCGTCTCAGCGCGCGTGGGTCCTCGCGCTCGCGTGGCTGACCCGCGACCAGGAGTGTCACTTCGGCAAGGTCACCGACTGGCGTGTCGCCGGGGGAAAGTCCGGGTCGCCAGCGCACGGGCTGTCCGTTAGCAACGCGACCAACGTCGTCCGCGCCCTGATCGGCGCCATCACGCCGAAGGAGCAGGAGCTGGAGGCCAAGATCGAGAAGCTCCAGAAGGAGCGCGACGACGAGGCCCGTGGCGTCGAGCGCCGACGGTGGCTCATCGAGATCGCCCTCAAGAAGCTTCTGAAGGAGATCGAGATCGAAGGACGGACCGTTCCCGACGGGGACCTGCTGGGACCGTTCCTGCGCAACGCCGCGAGCAGTCGTGTCGCGAAGGTCGCCGTCGTTGACGCGAAGGGGGAGATGGCTTCGGTGCCCGACCTCGAAGCGCTGGCCGACGAGGCGCAGAAGGAGGTCGAGCGGCTCGGGAAGGAGATCGCGACCACGGAGGGCAAGGCGAACACGGCGGCCGCCGTTGCCAAGCAGATCGAGAGCGAGAGCCCGGGGCTGTCCGCGACCATCGATGAGGCGGTAGCCCCGATGTGCCCCGTCTGCGAGGTGCCGATCGACCGTGTCCTTGCAGAGGGCTGCAAGCTTTCTCTCAAGCTGCCCAACCTGGCATCGCTGCACGAGCGGGGCGCGAAGAACGCGCAGGACCTTCGCGAGAAGAAGGCCGAGGAGCAGGAGGCGAGGGAGGCCGTCGCGCGGTTTCGCGAAGAGTTCGATGTGGCGAAGGTGAAGCGCGACAAGGCACGCAAGGACCTCAACGCCGCTCGGAGGCTCCAGGACGATCGTGCCGAGGCCTGGTACGCGGTGAGGCGCGTCGGCGACGACGTTCGCAGCCTGGAGAAGCTGCTCAACGAGAACGCGGTGGCCGAACAGAAGGTGGGTCACCTCGACGAGCAGCTCAAGGAGTTGAAGAAGGACATCGTCGCCGAGCGAGACCAGCACGCAGAGGTCTTCGCGCGGATCGGCACCCACTTCGACCCGCTCGTTCGCCGCCTATTGGGGGGCGTGCCTACAGCGAGAGGGAGGGTTCAACACGATGGGAACGGCCTTCAGCTCGTCGTCGACTTCGGCGGCGAGCGCAACACGCCCGCGATCGACCTCGTGAAGGTGCTCGCCTTCGATCTCGCGACGCTGTGCCGAAGTATCGAAGGGGCGACGAAGCTCCCGGCGCTGCTGATCCACGACAGCCCGCGCACGTCGGACCTCGGGCTCAGCATCTACCACGAGCTCTTCCACCTTATGCGCGAGCTGGAGGACGTCGGCTCGGGGCCGCAGTTCCAGTACATCGTTACGACGACGTCCCGGCCGCCGGACGATCTGGTAGACGACGAGCGCATTCGCTTGAAGCTAAACGGCTCGCCCGCCGATGCTCGGCTCCTGGGGCGCGACCTATGACGACGCGTTCGACCAAGAAGCCCAACTCCGGCAGCCGTACGAGCGTCACAGTACCGCTGCGACAATCGAGAGCGCTCGCCTCCGCGCGAGGCGTGGCCCCGTTGGTCGAGCGCGTCGTCGCGATTCTCGAAGAAGCTCGCACGCGGGTCGTTCGCACCGTCAACAGCACGATGGTGCTCGCGTACTGGCACATCGGGCGCGAGATCGTCGAGTTCGTGCAGCGCGGCGCCAAGCGTGCCGAGTACGGAGAGCAGGTGCTGGAGGTGCTCTCCGCGCGCCTGCAAGCGCGTGTCGGTCGAGGGTACTCCATGAGAAATCTCCGGTACTGCCGCAGCTTCTACCAGGCGTACGCGGACCGCGAACCGTTGATTCGCGACACGCGCGGCGAATTCGGCACGGGCCTCGTGCCGAATCCTGGCGAGGTCGGCGGGCTGGTGTCGGTTGCGGGCAGGCAGGCACCCGCCACCGAGAATCCTCGAATTCGGCACGCGCCCCGTGCCGAATCCGAAGTGGCGCTGGCAGGCTTCTCCAGCAGGCTGAGCTGGACGCACTACCGGACCCTGCTTGCGGTCGAGGACGTTCGCGCACGCACGTTCTACGAGATCGAGGCAGAGCGAGAGGGATGGCCCGTTCCTCATCTCGAGCGGCAGATCCACACCCAGCTCTTCGCCCGGCTGCTGAAGAGCCGCAACAAGGATGGCGTGATGGACCTCGCGCGTCGCGGTCAGATCGTCGAGAGCCCGATCGACCTGATGAAGTCGCCGGTCGTGCTCGACTTCCTCGACCTGCCGGAGAGTGAGCTGCTGCGCGAGCGAGACCTCGAGAGCGCGATCCTCAGCAAGCTGTCCCAATTTCTCCTCGAGCTGGGCAAAGGCTTCGCGTTCGTCGCACGGCAGAAGCGGTTGACGTTCGAGGACGAAGAGTTTTACGTCGACCTCGTTTTCTACAACATCATCCTCAAGTGCTACCTGCTGATCGACCTCAAGCTCGGCAAGCTCACGCACCAGGACGTCGGCCAGATGGACAGCTACGTCCGGCTCTTCGACGCGCAGGGGCGAACCGAAGGGGACGGCCCGACGATCGGCCTCATCCTCTGCGCCGAGAAGAACGAGGCCATCGCGAGGTACTCGATCCTGAACGAACACAAGCAGCTCTTTGCGGCGAAGTACGTGACATATCTACCCAGCGTCGAGGAGCTCGAACGCGAGCTGGAGCGCGAGCGTCTCCTCGTCGAGGCGATCGTCGAGATGCCGCGCAGCGCGAAGCCCCCGAAGCCGTCATCGCGCGTGAAGGGGCGCAAGCGGTGACGACGGCGCTGTCGACCGTTCTCGTCTCGCGCCTCGCGAAGGCGGCCACCGACAACGGCTTCGACCGGGAGCTCGAGCGCGAACGCGACTGGCTGGTCTTCGCCAGCACGCAATGCCCGCTCCGCGTGTGGCTGGGCGCGTTCGGCGATGCGGTCTTCCTTGCCGCCTTCTCGCAGCAGAACGTCGCCCGCGCGCTCGGCGAGTACGGCATCCCGATGGCAGCCCCGCGACCGAAGGGCGCCGTTGCCGGACGCACCGTGTCCAACGTGCCGGCGCTCCATCGGCTCCTTCGTCGCGCGTTCCAGCTCTCCAAGGCGCTGCCGAACGAGCTGCTTCACACCTTCGAGAAGCAGGTCGCGATGCTGCCCAAGACCACCGAGGCCGAGCGCCTCGTCGTCCAGCGCGTCGGCCAGAACCTGTTCCGCGAGGCGCTCATGGACCTCTGGGAGGGGCGCTGCGCCGTCACCGGACTCGCGGTGCCGGCGCTCCTCCGCGCGAGCCACATCAAGCCCTGGGCTGACTGTGGCACGGACGCCGAGCGGCTCGACGTCTACAACGGCCTCCTGCTCGCCCCGCAACTCGACGCCACCTTCGATCGCGGCTTCATCACCATCGCTGACGACGAGACGATCGTCGTGAGCGATGCACTCGACGGTGCCGCCCGCACGACGCTCGGGCTCGACCAGCCGCTTCGTGTGCGTGGCCTGGCGGACAGCCATCGCGGCTATCTGCCGTGGCACCGCGACCGCGTGTTCAACAAGGAGGACGTGTAGTGGCTGCTTGTCGAGACGGTCGCGTGGTTCGCCCCTGAGCCGATTCGAGGCCTGGACCACCTCGGCGTTCAGGCTCCGCGCATCGCGCTCTACGGCCAGCTTCTCCCCGGCATCACCAACGTCACCGACGGCGCGCGCTACTACTCGTTCCACCCGTGGATCCTCGAGCGCCGCGAGGCCGCTCATCGGGCGCACCATGATCTCGAACTCGCAGATCTTCCCGGCCTCGTCGAACCGGATCACGTCGACGCCCTTCAGTTGCTTGTCGCCGACCTCGGTACTGAACTCGAGCACGACGCTCCACCCGTCGGCGCGTCAGGCGGAAGGCTCAGGCACGGGAGGAGGCCACCAGCCCGCCACGTTGAGCGGGACCACGTCGAACGGCTCGATCCGTGCTTCGGTCTCGTCGCTGTACGTCCCGATCACGCGCCATGCGCCGGACTCGAGCCGATGAGCGATCAGCACGCGCGCCTCAAGATCGACCAACCACGCGTAGGCGACGCCAACCCGGGCGTAGTAGGGCAGCTTGACAAGCAGGTCATGGCGACGCGTGCGCGGCGACAGGATCTCGCAGATCCAATCGGGCACCACGCGGATCGGCTCGTCGATGGGCATCTCGGGCATCCGCTCACGGCGCCACCCGGCAACGTCGGGCGAGATCTCCTTGGTCTCGTTGGGCAGCTCGATCCCGGGTTCCGGTATGATCCACCATCCGCCGGGCCCCTCGCGCCCCTCGTCGAACGGCGAGCGGAGGCCTGCGCCGATGCCAAGGGCGGTGCGCTGATGCCGCATCCGCGGCTTGGTCATCGTGTAGAGCACGCCCTCGATGATCTCGCCGACGACGCCTGGTGGCAGGGCATCGAGATCTGCGAGCGTTGGCGGCTTCCTGCTTGGTTTCGTGGTGGTGCTCATGACTTGTCCACTTGTTGGCGAGGTTACCATTCCAGCGGCGACCTGCACGGCCGGACGGTGCGAGCATCACCCGATGCAGAGATTCGCCTTCCTCGCCTGCCTGCTCGCCGCCGCACCCGCCCTCGCGCAGCCCACGATCATCAAGGCCGCGCACCTGATCGACGGTGTGTCGGATCGCCCGCGCGACGGGGTCGCCGTGCTGGTCGACGGCGGCCGCATCGTCGCGCTCGGGACCGCGGCCGAGCTGACCGCGAAGCAACCCGGCGCGCGGGTCATCGACCTCGGCAACGCGACGCTGTTGCCCGGCCTCATCGACGCGCACACCCACGTGTTCCTGAACGACGACGTCGGGCCCGGCGTCTATGACGCGATCCTGCTCAAGGACAGCGCGGCGTATCGCGCGATCGAGGCGTCGGCCCACGCGCGCACCGCGCTGTTGTACGGCTTCACGTCGCTCCGCGATCTGGAGACCGAGGGCGCGATGTACGCCGACGTCGACCTGAAGACCGCGATCGAGCGCGGCGTCGTGCTGGGGCCGCGGATGGCGGTCGCGACCCGCGCGCTCGCGCCCACGGGGATGTACCCGCTGCACGGCTACAACTGGGAGCTCGCGATGCCGAGCGGCGTGCAGACGATCGACGGCCCCGAGGAGGCGCGCAAGCTGGTGCGCGAGCAGGTGGGCCACGGCGCCGACTGGATCAAGCTCTACGCCGATCACGGCGTCTACGAGGGCCGCGCCGACCGCCCGGTGCGCAGCATCGTGAACTTCACGCCCGCCGAGGCCGCGGCGATCGTCGACGAAGCGCACCGCCTCGGGGTCAAGGTCGCCGCGCACGCCAACGGCTGGGACGGCATCGACGCGGCCTTGCGCGCCGGGGTCGATTCGATCGAGCACGGCCAGGGCATCACCGACGATCTCGCGGCGCGGATGGTCGCGCAGGGCGTGGCGTGGTGTCCGACGATGATGGCGTATCAGTACGCGATCAAGAAGCTGGCGTCCGACCCGCGGGGCTGGATGGCGCCGTACCACCAGGCGGCGCTCGCCCGGGCCTGGAAGCGCGGCGTGCGGATCGCGTTCGGTACCGACGCCGGCGCGTTTCCGTGGCGCATGAACCCGGCCGCCGAGGCCAAGCTCATGGCCGACGCCGGGATGCCCCCCATGGCGGTGGTCCGCGCGGTGACCTCGGTGGCGGCGGCGCTGCTCGATCCGCTGTGCAAGCCGGGCGCGAAGACGTGCGCGCAGTCCGACGTCGGCGTGATCGCGCCGGGCAAGCACGCCGACCTGATCGCGGTCGGAGGTGATCCGCTCCAGGATCTCACCGAGCTCGAGCGCGTCACGTGGGTGATGAAGGCCGGCGTCGTGTGGAAGGGCCCGTAGCGGGCGAGCCCGCAGCGCTTGGTAGCGCTACCAGATCTTCACGCGCTTGTCGGGGGGCAGGTAGAGCGCGTCGGTCGACTTGGGCTTGAAGGCGTCGTACCAGCCGTCGAGGTTGCGGACGACGGAGGCGCGGAACTCCGACGGGCTATGCACGTCGGTGACGAGCCGGTTGGCGAGCTCCTGGTCGCGGTACAGGCGGCGCCAGACCTGGGCCCAGCCGAGGAAGAACCGCTGGTCGCCGGACAGGCCGTCGAGCACCGGCGCCGGCTTGCCGCCCAGCGACAGCTTGTAGGCGTTGTACGCGATGGTGAGGCCGGCGAGGTCGGCGATGTTCTCGCCGAGGGTGAGCTCGCCCTTGACGCACTGCGCGGGCTTGCCGTCGGCCCCGGCGACCGGACAGTAGGCGCTGTACTGGGCGACGAGCTTGCCGGTCGCGATCTTGAACTTGTCGGTGTCGTCCTTGGTCCACCAGTTCTTGAGCGCGCCGGTGGCGTCGTACTGCGCGCCTTGGTCGTCGAACCCGTGGCTGACCTCGTGGCCGATCACCGCGCCGATGCCGCCGTAGTTGACCGCGTCGTCGGCGTTCGCGTCGAAGAACGGCGGCTGGAGGATCGCCGCGGGGAACACGATCTCGTTCAGGACGGGGTTGTAGTACGCGTTGACCGTCATCGGCGTCATGCCCCACTCGTTGCGATCGACGGGCTTGCCGAGCTTGGCGAGCCGGCGGTTGTACTCGAACTCGGCGGCGTGCGCGGCGTTCCCGACGGCATCTCCGGCGACGACCGTGAGCGCCGAGTAGTCGCGCCACTGCTTGGGGTATCCGATCTTCGGGTTGTAGGTCGCGAGCTTGGCCTTGGCCTTGGCCTTGGTCTCGGGGCTCATCCAGGTCAGGGCATCGAGCCGCTGGCCCATCGCCACGAGCAGGTTCTTGACGAGCGCGTCGGCGTGCGCCTTGGTCTCGGGCGTGAAGTACCGGGCCACGTAGAGGCTGCCGACCGCTTCGCCCATCGCGTCGGTGACGTCCTCGACGCCGCGCTTCCAGCGATCCTTGATCTGCGGCGTGCCCGACAGCGTCTTGCCGAACATCTCGAAGTGGGTGTCGACGAACTTCTTCGGCAGGTACGGGGCCGCCTCGGTGAGTACGCGCAGCGTCAAGTAGTCTCTCCACACCGCGAGCGGCTCGCTCTTGACGAGCTTGCTGGTCGCCGCGACGGCGGACGGCTGGTTGACGTTGACCGAGGTCTCGCCCGCGAGGCCGACCGCCTTGAGCCACGGCTTCCAGTCGATGCCGGGCGCCAGCTTCTGCAGCTCGGTGACCGTCATCTTGTTGTAGGTCTTCTGCGAATCGCGGTTCTGCACGCGGGTCCAGTGCGTGGCGGCGAGCTTCTCTTCGAGCGCATAGACCGCGGCGGCGCGCTTGTCGGCGTCCTTGGTGCCGACCAGCGCGAACATCGCGGCGATGTACTTCTTGTAGCCATCACGCACCGCCGCGAACTGCTTGGCCGTGGCGTCGTACATGTCGCGATCCGGCAGGCCAAGGCCGCCCTGGGCGATGTTCGCGAGGTACTTCTCGGGCTCGCGCTCGTCCTGGGTGACGAGGGTGCGAAACGGGCTCGGGCCGAGCTGGCGCGAGCTCGCCGCGAACTGCAGGACCACGCCGGCCGTGTCCTTGATCTTGGCGATGTGGTCGAGCTCCGGCTGGATCGGCGCGAGGCCCTTGGCCTCGATCGCCGCCTCGTCCATGAAGCTCTTGTAGTAATCGGCGATCCGCTGGCCATCGCTGCCCGGCGCCCCGGCCGCGGCCTCGATGATCTGCTTGGTCCGATCGTCGCTGCGATCGCTCAGCGCGGTGAACATGCCGTAGTTCGACTTGTCGGCGGGGATCGGGGTCACCTTGAGCCAGTGGCCGTTGGCGTAGTGATAGAAGCTCGTGCCGGGTGCGACCGAATTGTCCATGCCCGCGGCATCGAACCCCCACGCACCGATCTCGGGCCTGGGCCTGGCGGGGCTCGCGGCCATCGGTGTTCCGGCCGCCGGCGTTCCGGTCGGTTCGACCACGGTCCGCGACTCCGTGGCGGGCGTGGTGGTGGTGGTGGCCGCAGGCTTGCTCGATCCGCAACCAGCCAGTGTCGCGAGGGTCGCCGCGAACAGTCGTGTCTTCACGTATGCACTCCCCAGTCTTGTGTGCCGGCTGGCGTACCAAGCCGGGCCGGGTTTGCAAAGATGCGACCGTGATCGTGCCGCACCGGCCGCACCGGCCGCACCCGGCCGCACCCGGCCGCACCCGGGACCGGCGTCGGTCAGGGGATGAGCAAGCGCTGCATCGTCTCGACCATGCGGCGCAGCCGCATCGGCTTCTCGAGGAAGATGTTCGCGCCGGCCGCGAGCGCCGCGTCGCGCGCCTGATCGCCGCCGGCGGACACGGCGATGATCGGGAGATCGACGAGGCCGAGCTCGCTGCGCACCGTCATGATCACCTTGGGCCCATCGACGACCGGGAGGTAGACGTCGATGATCAGCGCGTCGAACACCTCGGTGCGCAGGATCTCGAGCGCGGAGCGGCCGTCCTGGGCGTTGCGGAACAAGAACGAGACCCCGCCGCCGAAGTCGCGCTTGGTCGAGCCGGCGAGGCCCTGCTGGATCAGCTCGGCGACATGGTGGTTGTCCTCGACCACGAGCACGCGCAACAGCTTTGCCATCATCCGCGGATCGCCGCTGCGGATCCGCTCGACCAGGGCTGCCAGCGTATCCCGGCTGGGACCGGGCTCGAATTCGATCCCCGCGCCCGCGTCCCCGGCGGCGCTGCTGCCGCGCGTCCACCGCACGGTGCCCTCGACCGCGATCGGCTCGAGCAGCCCCGGGAAGCTGAGCACGAGCCGCACCTGGGTGCCGATCGGCAGCGAGCGGTTCGTCGTCACGAAGGTGCCACCCGACGACAGGTTCTCCGTGAAGTCGCAGACCAGATCATCGGCGCCCTCGTACTCGACGAACAACGCCACCGCTTCCCGGGCGTCGCGCCGCTTCTCCTCGCCGTCTGTCATGGTCCGTTTCTGTCTGAAGGATCTCGCGGCGCTTGCAAGATGGCAAGTGAACGGCCGGCTAGCCGACCGGGACGCTCAGGGTAAAGGTCGTACCTCGCCCGACCCGGCTTGCCACGTGAATTTCGCCCCGGTGGTCCCGGACGATCTGCTGGGTGAGCGCCAGGCCGAGGCCGTTGCCCCCCTCCTTGGTCGAGAAGAACGGGTCAAACAGGCGCGGCAGGAGCTCGCTCGCGATCCCGACCCCGTCATCCTCGACCTCGATCTCGACCCGGTCGTGCTCGCCGCGCGTGCGCAGGACGACGTGGCCGCCACCCCTGGCTGAAACCGCGTCAGCTGCGTTACGTACCAGGTTGATCAGGCATTGCCGGATCTGGTTGGCATCGACGTAGCCGAGCGGGTCCTCGGGATCGAGCTTGGTGGCGAGCTCGACGTGGCGGGTCGCGAGGTCGTTGCGCACGAAGCCGACGAGATCGCCGATGATCGCGTTGAGCGATTCCTTCGCGAGCTTGGGCTTGCCGCCGCGCAGGCCGAGGTAGGTCTCGGTGACCTCGGTGAGCCGATTTACTTCGTTGTGGATCGCGCGACACAGCTCGCGCGCCTCGGTGGCATGTTCGCCGAGCTCGTCCTCGAGCAGCTCGGTGTTGAGGCCGATCGAGGACAGCGGGTTGCGCACCTCGTGGGCGATCTGCGCGGCCATCTTGCCCACCATCGCGAGCCGGGCGGCCCGCAGCTTCTCTTCTTCGCGTTCCTGCACGGCGCGGCCCATCGAGTTGAACTCGCGCGCGAGGTCGGCGATCTCGGTCGGACCGGTCTCGAGGATGCGCTTGCCATAGTCGCCGGCGGCGATCCGCCGGGCGCCCTCGCGCAGCCGGCGCAGCGGCCGCAGGGTCACCGCGACCCACGCCGTGATGAGGACGCCGAGCACGACCGCGACGATCCCGAAGTAGATCGCACGCATCAGGATCGTCCGCTCGTTGTCGGCCAGCCAGTCCTTGGTGATCGTCGTGCGCCGCGTCCAGAGGTTCTGGAGCTCGGTGGTCTTGCGCGAGATGCCGAGCTCGGTATCTCGCAGCTGCAGGAGCGTCTCGTACGCCCGCTTGTGGGGGGCATCGAGCGCGTCGTAGGCGGCCTGAAAGCCGGGATCCGCCTTGTTCGGGATCCGGATCGGCGGCGTGGCGAGGAGGGTCGCGTAGAGCGGCCTGATCTCGTCGCGGGTGCGCGTCAGCTCGTCGACCATCGGCTTGGTGACCGGGAGCTGCTTGGCGACCTCGGAGGCGGCCTGGCCGTCCGAGTTGAGCAGCGTCCCGAGGCCGTCGATCGTCCTGGCGATCTCATCGAGCGCCTGGTCCCGCCGCTTGCGCAAGGTCCCGATCCTGCTGGTGACCTCGCCCGGCCGGACCGCTTCCCCGAAGCCCTGGTCGAGGTAGCCCTTGAGATCCTCCTGGCGCTGCTTGAGATCGCCCGTCGTCATCGCGAGCGGGACGTAACCGCGGAGAATCAGGGACGCTTCGTCCTCGACCTCGCGCAGGTTCAGGACGATGGTCACGGCAAAGACGCCAAACGTGATGGTCAGCGCGACAAAACCAAGGAGGATCCGGGCGGATAGCGTGCGCATGACGGGAGTCACCACACGGTAGCTCGACCGCTTCGAGCAAGCCAGGACCCGCCAATTCGCCGGGCCGGATGTGTATACTGCCGGGAGGGAACCATGATCCGAGTTCTTTCCTCAACTTGTGTCGTGCTCCTGCTGCTCGCGATGGGTGGCGGGGCGTGGGCCGGTGGCAAACCTCCGATCGCGATCCTCGGCCTCGAGGTCTACGATAACGGCAGCGGTATCGATCCGGAAACCACGAAGGCGGCGAAGGAGCTCACCGCGGCGCTGCGCGACCGCGCAAGGGTAGGCACCGGACCGTACGCACCGGTGGCGGCCGAAAAAGAGCTGATCGACGAGAAGCTGCTCAACAACTGCGACACCGAGGCGGCCGTGTGCATGGCGGCGATCGGCACCGAGCTGGGGGCCGAGGCCGTGCTCTACGGCAAGATCGAGAAGATGACCCAGACCAACCCGGCGACCTACCGGGTCTCGCTGAAGCTGCTCAACGTCCCCCGCAAGCAGCTCGTGAGCTCGACGGTCGAGTCGCTCCCGCTCACCGGGGCGACCGGCGCGGGTCCCTCGACCCATGCCAAGGCCTGGTACAACAAGCTCGTCGGCATCAGCACCGGCGGCACGGTCGTCGTCAAGGCGAACGTCGACCGCGGCACGGTGATGCTCGACGACGAGGCCAAGGGCACCCTGGCGAGCGGCACGCTGACGCTCGCCAACGTCGCCGAGGGCCGCCACACGCTCGCGATCGAGGCCAAGGACTACCAGCGCTATGAGACTTCGATCACGGTCCACAACGGCGAGACGCTGCCGCACAGCGCAACCCTGGTCGAGATGTCATCGAAGAAGACGACGACGAAGCCGCCGCCTACCGGCGAGCCGATCCCCCGGGAGAGGACCGTGGCGACAACGTCTGGCTCCAGCATCTGGAAGCCGGTGTTCTACGGCAGCGCGGCGGTCGAAGCCGGGGCGCTCGGGTTCACGATCTTCTCCATCGTCAAGAGCAAGAACGAAGCTGATGACATCAAGAACAGCAGCACACAGTTCACCGAGAAGAACTGCTCCTCGATCCCGGCCTCGGTCATGGGGCCCGATAGGACCCACTTGAACAACGCCTGTGATTGGCATGATCGTCAAATCATCGGCTGGGTCGTGACGGGTGTGGTCGGTGCCGTCGCCGTCGGCTCGTTCTACATGGCCTTCATGCGCGATCGGGACCATACCGAGACCCGGACGGCGAGCGGTGGCCACAGGAAGCGGCGCGAGCTCGCGATCACGCCCGTCGTCACGGCGGACGGTGGCGGCGCGACGCTGCGCTTCGACTGGTAAGTACACGGCTCATGTCAAAGGCCCTCTCTTCCGCATGCCTGGTGTTGTTGATCTGCTTCGGCGGATCCGCGTGGGGTAAGCCGAAGATCGCCGTCCTGGGGCTCGAAGCGGCGCCGGGGCCGTCGGGTGCCGTCGATCCCGAGACGACGCAGGTGGCCCGGGACATCACCAAGGAGCTCCGGCAGCGCGTGCAATCGGGGGCAAGCCCGTATGTCATCGCGCCGAACAGCAGCAAGGAGCTGACCGACGAGAAGCTCCTGATGTCGTGCGACAACGAGGCGGCGAGCTGCATGGTGGTGATCGGCGCCGGGCTCGCGGCCGATGTCCTGCTCTACGGCCGCGTCGAGCGCAAGGGCGAGGCCTACCGGGTCTCGCTCAAGCTGCTCGACGTCAAGGACAAGACCCTCCAGCCGGTCGGCGATGAGATGCCGGTGGGTGGCTCGGTCACGGGCGTGTCCAAGCGGCTCTACAACAAGCTGATCGGTGAGGTTCCTCCCGTCACCGGTACGCTGGTCATCAGGGTCAGGAGCCAGGTGGGCCGCGCGATCAGCAGCGGGACCGTGATGGTCGACGAAGACCGCAAGGGCGCCCTGGTCAGCGGCAAGCTGACCGTGACGGGGATTGCCGAGGGCCGTCACACGGTGGCGATCGAAGCCGGCAGCTACCGGCGGTTTGAAGAGACCGTGACCGTTCGCGGCGGCGAGCAGGCGAGCCTCGATGCGATCCTGCTCGACAAGGCGTCGTCGCCGTCGTCGTCGTCGCCGCCGAACACGCTGATCTGGAAAGCGTCGCTGGGCGCCGGGATTGCCATTGCGGCAGTCGGGGGCAGCTTTTCCGCCTACAGCTACACCAGGCAGAACGCGTGGCTCGACAAGGACTCCCTGCTCCTCACCGGCCCCACCGGAAAGACCGTCGGCTCCAGCGACTGCGGTAAGGGCTACAATGACGTTCTCATGAAGACCGGTGTTTATTCGTTCAGTAGGGGTGCCTTGGACCGTGCCTGCACCTGGAACAGCCGGATTTACGTCGGCTTCGTTGTCGGTGGTATCGGGGCGCTGGGCGCGGTCGCCTCGCTGATCATGCTGAGCCGCGACGCGGGACCCTCGGAGACGCCGGCAACCGGGGCGCGCGGCAAGAAGTCCGATATCGCGATCGTGCCAATCCTGACGCCCGATGCTTCCGGCGCGGCGTTCTCGATGACCTGGTGAGGGCGGGAACGATTCACCCTCCCAAGGTAAGGAGGTGAGCACTTGTTGCCCACATGAACCGGGCAAAGGACTTTTCGTACCCCTGGACATCTACATATATGTACTCTGAGCGGAATCGCGCAGCGCTCAGTGGTTTGCGCGTGTAAGCTCGGCGACAGTGTAAGTACGGCATCGCGGAGACGAATCATCCCTGGTGCCTGCAGGCGCTGCAGGCACGAGACGCGACGTTGCCTGGCATGTGACGGGCCTGGATGGATGCCTTCCGGGTCACACGCAACGAGCGCGCTCGGGCTCGATCCGTTGCGTAAGTGCCAGGGCTTTCACGGGCGCGTCGCTCGCGCTCGCGGCGTTGGGTGTTTCATCGCGCTGCGGAACGCGCGCCGGCGCGGCTGCGAGCCGCAGGGAGCCTTCGAGGTCACCTCGGCCGGCGCTCCGCCCGTTCGGCGTGACCGGAGCTCTGGGCACGGTCGCATTCCTGCAAGCACAGCAGACTCATGGTCGCCATCGCTTTTGCTCCCCCCACGGAGTTTCAGACCGGCGATGTGGTCGATGGTCGCTATCAGATCATCCGCCACCTCGCCGAGGGTGGGATGGGGACGGTGTTCCTCGCCGAGCACGTGCTGATCAAGCGCCGGGTCGCCCTCAAGGTGCTGCACGCCGAGCTGGCGGCGGACAGCTCGATGGTCAAGCGGTTCATGAACGAGGCCGCGGCCGCCGGCATGCTGGGCCATCCGAACATCGTCGAATCGACCGATATGGGGTTCACGCGCGGTGGGGTGCCCTTCATCGTGTTCGAGTACCTCGAGGGGCGCCTGTTGACCGAGGAGGTCTATCGGTGCGTGGGCCTGCCGGTGCGGCGCGCGCTGATGATCGCCAGTCAGATCGCGTCGGCGCTCGAGGCCGCGCATCACGCACAGATCGCGCACCTCGATCTCAAGAGCGACAACGTGTTCCTGATCGAGCGCGGAGAGTCGCTCGATCACGTGAAGGTCCTCGATTTCGGCATCTCGCGGTTCATGGCGACCGATGTCGACAAGACGCAGCGCGGGATCCTGATCGGAACGCCGGAGTTCATGGCGCCCGAACAGATCACGACGCCCGATCTGGTCGACGGCCGGGCCGATATCCACGCGCTCGGGGTGCTGCTGTACGAGATGTTGACGGCGCGCCGGCCGTACATGAACGACGATCCCCGCATCCTGCTCCACCGGATCGTGTACGAGCCACCCCCGGCGCTCGGCCGGGCGGTCCCCCCGGCGCTCGAGCACCTCCTGTTCGACCGGATGCTCGCGAAGTCGCCCGACCAGCGGATCCAGACGATGCGCGAGGTCAAGGTGATCCTCGACGAGCTCGCCTTCCCGGCTCGGCGGGTGATGCCGGAGGCGTCGCCGAGCGCGTTCGATGAGCCGAGCGAGCCGATCGAGCGCTCGGTCGCGGCCTCGCCGGAGCGTCCGGTGTCGTCGCAGCGGCCACCGGACTCGTGGTGGGCGGCCGCCGGGATCCTCGCAGGCGTCGCGGGGGTCGTGCTGTGGTACGCCGAGCATCACCACGCGAGCGCGAGCCACGGCAACCTGTTGCGCCACCTGCGCGGCGCGAGCTGGGCGCTCGGAGCGGCGCTGCTCGCGGTCTATGCGCTCGGCTGGCTCCTGATCGGGATCCGCACGGATCCCAGGACCGAACATCGCTCCTACATGAACCCTACCCGCTGGATGCGAACCAAGCCTGGTGTCCGGCGGCGTCCGGCGGTGTTCCGCGGCGTACCGCGCGTGAGCGGCGCGCGCCGGTAGCGAGCGAGCGAGCGCTCCTTGCTGGCGTGGCGCTACCGCTTGCGAGGGCGGCGCGGCGGCTTCGTCACGACCGGCATCTGCACGCCCGCTTCGGTCGGATCGAGCTTGCCGAGCGCGACCTGATCGCCGCGCCGCGTGACCGTGACCGTCGGGTATTCGCCGCGCGACGCCTCGATCAGGCCGGCGCCTTCGAGCGCGCGCAACAGGTCGAGCGCGGGGCGCTCGCGCCAGCCGCGCAGGCAGTTGCGCTCGGCGAGCTCGTCGAACCGCGGATCGTCCTCGCTGCCGACCGCGAGCTTCACGATCCGCATCCGGCCGAACCGGCCGCCGAGCGCGCCGACCAGCTTCAGGAGATCGCGGATCGCGGTGAGCTCGGTGGCCGAGAGCACCATCGCCCTTGATCGGCCGTGGGCGATCGCCTCGCAGGTATCGCACGCGCCGCACCTGCGCTCGCGATCGTTCCAGTCCTGATCGCCGAAGTACTCGAGGACGAACTGGCGGCGGCACTTCGGGTAGTACGCGTACGCGACCATCGTGCGCAGCTTGCTGCGTTCGACCTCCGCGCGGCGCGCCATCGACTCGACGTCGAGCGGCGGGTACATCCCCGGCTCGGGCCGGGTCGCCGCGAGCCGCTCGTCGTCGCGCCGCACCATGCCGTGGCGCTCGAGGATCCGCAGCGCCGCGCCCATCGTGGCGCCCTTGATGTCGCCGGCGAGGTGGGTGCGCAGCCGGGCCTCGAGCTCGTCGTCATACGGCGTGAGCTTGCCCAGCTCGGGCCGATCGCGCAGCAGTTTCCAGATGCCGCGCAGCACCTCGGCCGAGGGGTACGACGCGTCGATCAAGAACTCCTGCAGCTTGATGTCGCTGTGGTTGAACAGCAGCACGCAGCGCGTGGGCTTGCCGTCGCGGCCCCCGCGGCCGGCCTCCTGGTAGTACGCCTCGGGGCTGCGCGGGATGTCGGCGTGGACGACCAGCCGGATGTCCGACTTGTCGACCCCCATCCCGAACGCGTTGGTCGCGACGATCGCGTCGAGCTGGCCGGACATGAACACGTCCTGCGCCCGCTCGCGCACCACGCCCTCGAGCCCGGCGTGATACACGCGCGTGCGCATGCCGGCGACCTTGAGCGCCGCGGCGTACTTCTCGGCGTTCTTGCGGGTCGACGCGTAGACCAGCGCGACCCCGCCGTCGCGGACCCGCACCAGCTCGATGAGCTTGTCCGACTTGTCATCGCCGCCGCCGGCGCGCTCGACGGAGTAGTGCAGGTTGGGCCGATCGAAGCCGCGGACGTGCAGCTCGGGCGCGGCGAGGCCGAGCTGGTGCGCGATGTCGCGGCGGACCTCGGGCGTTGCCGTGGCCGTGAACGCCGCGATGCGCGGCGCGCCGAGCTGCCGGACGATCTCGCCGAGCCGGCGGTACTCGGGCCGGAAGTCATGCCCCCACTCGGAGATGCAGTGCGCCTCGTCGATCGCGATGAGCCCGAGCCGGCCGACCATCGCGCGCAGCGCATCGAGGAACCGGGGGCTGCGAAACCGCTCGGGCGCGACATAGATGAGCGTGTACATCCCGGCGCGGATGCCCTCGATGATCTCGCGTTGCTCGTCGGCGCCCGCGTGCGACGTCAGCGCGACCGCCGGCACCCCGCGGGCGTGCAGCGCATCGACCTGGTCCTTCATCAGCGCGATCAGCGGCGAGATCACCAGCGTGACATCGCCGCGCTCGGCCAGCACAATCGCAGGTAGCTGATAACACAGGGACTTCCCGGCGCCGGTCGGCATCACCGCGATCACCGGGCGGCCCGCCAGGATGTCGCGGATCACGTCGGCCTGGCCGGGCCTGAGCGAGGTGTGCCCGAACATCGCCAGCGCGCGCAGCAACACGTCTGGCGCGCCGCTGCCTTCGCTGCCCTCCTGCGCGCCGATCGCGTTACCCAGCACGGTCGCCACCCTAGCAGAGCGGTCCGACATCGGGAAACGTTCGAGATCATGTCCGAAATTCGGACATGCCGGCCCTGGAACCTGGAACCTGGAACCTGGAACGAACCCGGAATGATTCACTTCCCGAGGTTCGCGCTCGGGCGTCATGGCCCGATACCGTCGGCCTCCACGCAGGTCACGGGCTCAGCCAGGCGGCGGGCGCTTGATGCGCGACGCGATCACAGCTCGCGCGGATTCGCGCTGAACGTCGGATCGCCGGCCAGCCGATCGGGCGTGGTCCCGAGCAGTCCGGCGAGCAGGCCGAGCAGATCGGGAGCCTCGGCGCTGGCGGTGCGGCTGGCCGGCGGCGTTCCCGCGGGTGTGCCGCCGCTGCTGGGGCGACCGCCCGCGGGGCTCGCCGCACCCGCGCGGCCGGCCAGGCGTTCCAGTTCGTCGATCATCTTCGGGGCCGAGCACGTTCGCTGGTCCTTCAGGATGCCGACCAGTACGCGATCGGAGCCCGGGGGATCGACCTCGACAGTGAGCTCGTCGAGGGTCATGCCATTGCCGGCATGCAGGTGACCGATCAGCTCACCGAGGTTGCCGGTGCCGATGAACAACATCTGGATGCCGACGCGGACCAGCTCCCAGCAATGCGCGACCTCACCATCGGCGATGATCTGCGTCGCGGCCAGGACATCGAGCCGTTGGGCTTCGGGGGTCACCGACGGTCCCGGTCGTCGTTCGAGGCGTGCGGGTTGCGCGAACCACCCAGCCCCGTGCCGCCAGGCACCGGAATCGTGCCCGCGCCGAGATCGGTGTTGGGGAACACGCTCGGGATCTCGAAGCCCCCGGTGCCGTTCGGGGTATAAAAACCCTTGATGAGGATCGGATGTCCATCGGGTCCCATCACTGTCGCGGTGAACGTACCATTGGGGTTGGGTGGGACTGGCGGCGTGAGGCTGCTATCGGGCGCACCGGTCAGCGCGCGGTTGAGCCCCTCGGTGCCCATGGCCTCGACCTGCGGGCGTGTGGTGCCCGACGGGAACTCCGACTTGGGCGTGTTCGCGTCGTTCGGGCGCGTGAAGTCCTCGATCGAGATCTCGACGCTTCGGATCACGAATGGACCGCAACCATGGCGATCGAGCAAACGATCGCGGTGAGCGCCGGGCCCGATCCGCTGCCTTCGCGGCAGCCTCTGCAAGTGGCAGAAACACCCCAGGAAAATCCGGGCTCCCCGGGGGGTATAACCTGAGGGCAGGCGCATGGTGACGCCGAGCCAAGGCAATACCGCGCGCCCCGACGCTCGTGCGTGGTCGGCAACGGCCTTCGCCGCGTCGTCCGCGAAGCCTCCGCTAACGCGCTCTTGGAAACTTGTTGGTGAGGCCTGGGTTCGTTACCCTGCGCCAGGCGCAGGCCTGATCCGATGAGCAACGCAAAGCTGCTGGCCATCACCGTCGAGCGATTCAAGTCGTTCGCGCACAGCACGCGCGTCGAGTTCGCGCCGCTCACGATCATCCTGGGCCGCAACAACTCCGGCAAGAGCACGCTCATCCAGAGCCTGTTGCTGCTGAAGCAGACGCTGCGCGACGTGAACCCGGAGGTGATGCTGCGCCTGGATGGCACCGTCGATGCCTTCAACCTGCGCGAGCTCACCTTCGGGTGGCCGGCGGCCGACGATCCGAGACCCGGCCTCGAAGACGAATCCGAACGGACACGTGGCCCTACCATCACCGTCGAATGGGAATGCGAAATCGACATCAAGAGTGCTATCGCTCAGCTGCGCGGTGCCGATCTGGACAACCTCGCAAAGCAGTCGGGGATCAAGTGGCTCGCGTCTCCACCTGATCACCGCGTGCTTCGAACCGCGATGACGCTCGATACCGTGGACATCGACGGCACCGCGAGAATTTCTTCTATCGCACTCACCTCTGGTGAAGGTGAACAACAAACAAACATCAATATCATCGCGAGCAAGGATCTCCAGCACGTACTGACCTGGAATGGCGAGCCTGGGCTCGACATCGACGTGGAGCTCGACCACTTTATTCCCCGCTTGCACATCGACCGCAGCACGCTGGACAAGCGAGATCGCCAGCGAGCTTGGCACAATGCATATCTGGTCGTGTTCACTCCGCCACTGCAGAGCTTGAAGGAATTATTGGCAGAGATGCACTACCTGGGCTCGACCCGCCAGCCTCCTCCGAGCCTGTTCAAGGCGGCGACGACGGCACCGACCGAGCTGGGCGTGAGCGGCGAGCTTGCTGCGCAGCTGCTGCACCGACGCCAGCGGGACATCGTCCACTTCTTGCCACCACCGACGCTCTCGGGGGGGGGGGGCGACGTGCCGGACCGTGTCCTCGCGCGACCCTTTGCCCAGGCGGTGAACGCGGTCATGGAGGCCTTGTCCGTCCATGCGCCCGTCCGCGTGGAGGAAGTCCAGGAAGTTGGGTTTCGACTCATGTTCGGCAACGCAAGCCTCGTTCACGTCGGTCGTGGACTCGGATACCTGCTCCCGCTGATCGAGCTCGGTCTGTTTGCAGATCCGCAGAGGTTCACGGGCCCTGCGAATGACACCACGTTGGCTGACTACCAGGCTACCTGCCGCTCGTTCACGCATATCGCGCTCGAAGAACCGGAGGCGCACCTTCACCCCAAGGTTGCGAGCCGCCTGGCACACTGGCTGGTGAGCCTGGCGATGTCCAACCGCCGGCTGCTGGTCGAGACCCACAGCGACCATCTTGTTCGCCGGCTGCGCGGCCTCGTGGCGCGTGCCGGCCGCGGCAGCGAACTCGAGGCATGGCTGCTCGCCAACGTCATCGTGCTGAGCGTCGAGCAAGACGCCTCGGGGCGCTCCAAGGTCACCACGAGCCGCCTCACCGCGGAGGGCGGAGTTGGCGAGAGCTGGCCTGCCGACTTCATGGACGAAGCGACCGACGAAGAAAGCGCGATCTACTACGCGAAGCTCGACAAGGCCGGATCGCCGGCGCCGAGCGCCAGCCCGGTAGAGATGATCAGCGGCGAAGAACTGGAATCCGACGAAGCGCCGTGATCGGCCTGCTCGATCCCGCGCTGTTCCTTCCACGTCCGGATCAAGAGGTCGAGCGCGATCTCAGCCTGGTGATCCAGACGTGCCGCGAGCACGCCATCCAGCTGGTCCCGCTCGACGAGTACTGGGGCGATCTCTGGACTGACTTCGCTCGGCCCCTGGAGCACCAGCTCGGCCCGAGCGCCCGGCGCGCGCTCCAGGAGCTACGCAGGCGGGCCGAGGCCTCCACCCGGTACGTGCCTGCCCTTGCGCCGGGCGCCGGTAAGGCCTGGTGGGCCGGGTTCGCGCAGCTGTTCGGACACCAGGCGCTCGGCGTGTCCTGGGAGGAGAAGCTTGCCCGCGCCGCGGTCCGCGCCGTGGTCGCGGACCGCGATGTCGTGATGCTCACGCGGCGGATGCTGCGTCGCAACCTCGTGTCCCACGCCGCTGGCGGCAGCACACTCGAAGAGACCACGCGCTGGGTGCTTCACGTCCAGCCCAAGGACATCGGCCACCGACAGATCCTCTGTGTCCATCACCCTCGGAACCTGCGCGAGCGCTGGACCGCGCGCTTCGACTGGCGCCTGCCTTCATCGTCGGATGGTGCCCGCTATCCATTCTGCCCGCCCAGATCCTGGTGGAAGGGCGCGACGCCAGCGCATCGAACGATCATGTCCAGACCGGCCTGGCTCGACAAGCATGGCAACGGCTGGGCGCGTCCCAACATCCCCCAGGGGGCCGGCTATCACTGGGATGTCTTCATCCAGTCACCCACGCTCCAGCAGGCCGTGGGACTCCAGCAGGTCAACGTGGTGGAGTTCGGCGCACCCCGCCACGAGGGCAACGCCGGTCAGCTACACCACGTGCCCGACGCCAAGCTTGGCAAGCCAACGGACACCGGCTGGAGCTGCTGATAGACCGGATCGCTGTCACCAACCGGGGCAACCAGCGGAAGCTCTTCACGACCGAGCCGGGCGTTCGCAACGGAGGCGTCCCGGATCAGCTCTGCCTCGACAGCATCCGCGTCGGCAGCGCAGCGATCGGTCACCGCTTGGGAGCGAAGGCCTCGAAGGTGAGGATGGTGAAGGTCTCGCGGACGTGCGGGATCGAGTGGAGGTCGCGCTCGATCAGCCGTCCGAGCTTGTCGAGGTCGTCGACGTAGAGCTTGACGAGGAGGTCGTACTCGCCGCTCGTGCTGTACGCCTCCGAGAAGCTCTCGATCTCGCCGATCCGGTTCGCGACCGAGGTGACGTGTCCCGGCTCGGTCTTGAGGAGGACGAAGACAGCCCGCATGGCCCGGAACCTAGCATGGGGCGGCGCGTGGGCGGTCGAGGGATCACGGGTTCGCCGACGTGACCGGCGCGCTGGAGCCGCGCACCACCAGCTCGCCGCGGAGCACGATCCGGCGGACCGGCTTGTCAGGATCGGAGATGCGCTGCAGCAGGAGCTCGGCCGCCTCCCGGCCGATGTCGTACGTGGGCTGCGCGATCACGGTCACCCCGGGATCGACGAGGCCGGTCCAGGGCAGGTCGTCGAAGCCGCCGATCGCCACCTCGCCCGGGACGCGCCGGCCGGCGTCGCGCAGCGCCTGCACGAGGCCGAGCAAGATGAGGCCGCTCGAAGCCAGGACCGCGTCCGGCAGCGACGGGCGCGCGAGCAGCACCCGGGCCACCTCGCGCGAACGGTCGGCCACGGGGGCCACGCCCACCGCCTCGGCGGCGAGCCCGTGCGCCGCCATCGCGGCGGCATAGCCCTCGAGCCGCTGCCGCCCGGTCGCGCTGCTGGCGCCGTGCAGGAACAGGATGCGCCGGCGGCCGCTGTCGATGACGTGCGTGGTGAGGACGCGCGCCGCCTCGATGTTGTCGAGCACCACCGCGTCGGCCGCCGTGTCCGGATCGCAGCGGTCGACGAGCACCAGGGGAAACGGGTAGTCGGCGGCCCGGAAGCCGGCGAGCAGCCGGAGCGACGGCGCGAGGATCACGCCGCTGACGTTCTCGTCGCGCATGAGCTCGAGGCAGGACGCCTCGCGTGCCGGATCCTCGTCGGTGTTGCACAGGATGAGCCGCATGCGCCGCTGGTACGCGACGTCCTCCACCGCCCGGCTCACCTCGGTGAAGAACGGGTTGCGGATGTCGGCCACGACGAGGCCGATCGTATCGGTGCGGCGCGAGCGGAGCCGGCGTGCCGCCAGGTCGGGCCGGTAGTCGAGCGCCTTCACGGCCTCGAGCACGCGGCGCCGGAGCTCCTCGCGTACGCCGGGGCGCCCGGCCAGGACGCGCGACACCGAGGCGACCGACACGCCTGCCCGCGCTGCTACGTCCCGGATCTGCGCCATGCCTGCCCGGTGCGGCCTCGCCCGCGCGGCCGCGGCGCATCCGCGACCCTCGCGCGCCGCCTGGACGCCCCTGGGAAACGCACCGTGGGGGGCCGCGGCTCGCTCATCCCGCCGCGGGCGGAAGCCGCGCCTCCAGCCGGTCCCAGAACGCGCGGGTGACGAGCCGGGCGGGCTCGCCCACCACGCCGAACAGCAGGCGCTTTCCGAGCGGGTCGATCGGGTAGGCCTCCACGGACGCGGTGCACCCGCCGGGGCCGTCGTCGACCACACGGACGATGAGCTGCACCCGGTTGCCGAACGCCTTGCCGCCCACCTCCTTGTTGAAGTCGGCCTGGACCTGACCGGCCACGCCGGGGTCCTTCTTGGGGCGCTTTCCGCCCAGCTGGGTGATGAGCTCGCCCGCCACCGCGAGCAGCTCCGCGCCGGGGCGGGAGAACCGCTTGCTCTCCTTGACCTCGTGGCTCATGGCTTCCTCCGCAGGAGTGGCTGCGCGACCGCGATCTCGGCCTCGGGCTCGAGCGCGGTGACCTCGACCTGGCGCTCGAGCGCCGCGACGTCGGCGTGGCTCCCGAAGGCCGTGCCGTCGAGGCTGGCCGCGGCGGCGCCGCTCGCGACCGCCCAGCGGACGGCCTGCTCCACCGGCATGGCCTGCGCGAGCCCCCAGACCAGCCCCGCGACCATCGAGTCGCCGGCGCCCACGGGGTTCCGCTCCACGATGCGCGGCGGGCGGGCCATCCAGGCCGAGCGCCCGTCCGAGAGCAGGGCGCCCCGCTTGCCGAGCGAGACGAGCACGAGCGAGACGCCCCGTGCATGGATGTCGCCGGCGGCTGCGCGCGCCGCCTCGATCCCGTCGACCCGGCGCCCGGTGAGCTCGGCGGCCTCCTCCGCGTTCGGCTTGGCGAGGAACGGCCCCGCGGCGCAGCCCTGCGCCAGCGCGGCGCCGCTGGTGTCGAGGAGCGCCCGCGCACCGGCCGACTGCACGATCCGGATCACGTCGGCGTAGATGCCGGGCGACGCCCCGGGCGGCAGGCTCCCGGACAGCACCCACCAGTCGCCGGCCCGGGCCAGGGACCGGACCTTGTCGACCAGGAGCGCCTCCTCGGCCGCGGTGATCGCCGGCCCGGCCTCGTTGACCTTGAGGTATCGCTCGCCGTCGACCACGGTGACGTTGGTGCGCGTCTCGCCGGCGATCGGCACGAAGTCGGTGGCGATGCCGAGCTGCTGGAGGCCGGCCGCGATCTGCTGGCCGGCGCACCCGCCCACGAAGCCGAGCGCGACGCTCTCGCCGCCCAGCGTGCGCAGCGAGCGCGAGACGTTGAACCCCTTGCCGCCCCCGTCCACGCGGTGGGCGGTCGCCCGCAGGACCTCCCCGAGGACGATCGACGGGACGGTGAGCTCTCGATCGACCGCCGGGTTGAGCGTCAGGGTGTAGATCACGGCTTCCAGTACCGCTCCAGGAGCGCCTCCTCAGCGGCGGCCGTCCACTCGCCACCGGGCCCGAGCCGGGCCGCGATCTCGGGCTCGGTCCGCGCCAGGTCGTCCACGGCGGTGAGCGGGAGCCCGCGCACCTGGGGGAAGATGAGGATCTTGCCCGCGAACCGCCCGTCGATCATCGCGCGCATGCCTTCGACGGCCGCCTCCAGGCCACCCACGGCCCCGACCGAGCGGGCGGGCGAGAGCTGGCCGCCGAGGGTCTTGCCGATCACGACCGCCTGGTCCGCCAGGGCGGAGCCCGACGTGCCGGTGTACTGCGCGCCGTGCAGGTAGACCTTGGCCAGGTCGAGCGGCGCGTACGTGCCGTTGGGGACCCCGGCGAACAGCACGAGCATGCCGTCGACTGCCATGTGCGTCGCCGCGTCGGCCATGACCTCGCCCACGGGCACGGAGACGATGACGTCGTCGGCGCCCCGCCCGTCGCTGTGCTGGGCGAGCTGCTCGCCGAGCGCCTGGCCCGGGCCCACCGGCACCAGGAGGCGCCCGCGCGCCTTCGCGAGCGGCCCGAGCTGCGCGACCATCGCCGCGAGGCGGACCGCGTTGGTGTCCGACGCGATCAGCACGGCGGGGCCGTCGCCGAGCTCCAGGGCGCGCTGGATGTGCATCTGGCCCATGGGGCCCGCGGCGCCGACAAACAGCGCGACCCCGCCCGCGCGCAGCTCGCAGCGGTTGCGCGCCTCGCCGTAGGAGGCGCCGGCGTCGGGGCCGCGGTTGCCCAGGAACGCGATGTAGTCGTAGTGGATGCGGCCCACGTCGACCTGCACCGGGCCGTCGAGCGCCGCGTCGCTGACCACGTTGAAGGTGCCGCGCCGCGCGACGACCTTGGCGGCTTCTCCGACGGCGAGCGCCGAGCGCGGCCCCAGCACGATCACGTCGTCGAAGCCCGCGCCTGCGGTGTGCGCGGCGGCAAGCTCGGCGTAGCCGGCCGGCGTCACGCGATCCGCGACGATCACGGCGGCGCCCCGCGCGCGCGCCTGGTCGGCGACCGCCGCGGCGAGCCCCGGCGGGACGTCGGTGAGCACGAACGTGGCCGGCGCCTCGAGCCCCGCGGTGCAGCGATACGCGGTGGCGTCGCCGGGCTGACCGACGATCCACATCACGCCGCCGGGGCGGGGATCGAGCCGGCGCCGCTGCGTGTAGGCCGCCTCGACGCACGCCCACGGCTCGGTCAGCGCCGTCTCGGCATACCCGAGATCGCCCGACAGCGGCAGCACGTAGCTCTTGCCCTCGGCGTCGAGCACCTCCGGGCCGATCAGGTGGTACTGGGTCAGGCCGCCCGGGATCGTGTAGCCGTACGCGGTGCTGCGGCCCTTGCGGTAGATGTCCGGCTGGAGCGCGAGCCGCTGCCCGCCCTGGTACCGGCCCTCGAGCGCCGAGCCGACGCGCATCACCGTGAGCGCGACCTCGTGGCCGAGCCGGGTGGGCTCGAGCGCCAGATCGCGATCGTAGAGCTTGGGGTGCTTGCTGCCCTGCTTGATGAGCTTCACGTCGGAGAAGCACATCCCGACGGCGTCGACCCGGACGAGCAGCTGATCGGGCCCGGGCTCGGGCACCTCGAAGCGCTCGGGTTTGCCGTCACGGCCGATGTTCTCGAGGCCCGCGCCGTACATGTTCCACGCCCAGGTCTCGGCGGGGACGGGGGCCTCGAGGCTGCGGTAACGCTTGTATTCATCGCTCATGGTGTGATTGCCTTGCTCCGGACTTCACCGGCGGTACTGCAGCGCAGGGCGCGCGCCGCCAGCTCGCGCGCCTGTTCGAACGACAGCGCGCGGATGCGTGCCTTGACCGCGGGGATGGCCGGCACGTTCACCGACAGCTCGTCGAGCCCAAGCCCCACCAGGATCGGCAGCGCCACCGGGTCTGCGCCGAGCTCGCCGCACAGCCCCACCCACTTGCCGTGCGCGTGCGCCGCCTGGGCGGTCAGCTCGATCAAGCGCAGGACCGCCGGGTGCAGCCCGTCGGCCTGCGCCGCCAGCGTGGGGTGGCCGCGGTCCATGGCCAGCGTGTACTGCGTGAGATCGTTCGAGCCGATCGAGAAGAAGTCCACCTCCGGCGCGAACGCATGCGCGAGGATCGCCGCGGACGGGACCTCGACCATGATCCCGACCTCCAGCGCCGGCCCCGACACCTCGGCCGCGACCTCGGCCAGGAGCGTGCGGGCCGCGCGCAGCTCGCCCAGGTCGGCGACCATGGGCAACATGATGCGGAGGTGCCCCGCGCTCGCGGCGCCGAGGATCGCGCGCAGCTGCTCGCGCAGGAGCTCGGGCCGCGCCAGGCACAGCCGCAGGCCGCGCACGCCGAGGAACGGGTTCGCCTCGGGCGGCTGGGGCAGGTAGGGCAGGGGCTTATCGCCGCCGACGTCGAGCGTGCGGACGATGACGGGGCGGCCGCCGAGGGCCGTCGCGATCGCCGCGTACACCTCGCGCTGCTCCGCCTCGCTGGGCGGCAGGGCGCGATCCAGGAACAGGAACTCGGTGCGGAGCAGGCCCACGCCCTCGGCGCCGGCCGCCGCCGCCCGGCGCGCTTCTTCGGCGCTGCCCACGTTGGCCGCGACCTCGACGCGGTGGCCGTCGCGGGTCACCGCCGGACCCGCCGCCGCGCGCTGTTCGGCGGAGGCCTGGGCGGCCCGGGCGGCCTTCTGGGCGGAGGCCCGGGTGGACTCGCCCGCATCCGGATCGCGCAGCACGGTGCCGGCGTCGCCGTCGAGCACGACCGGCGTGCCGTCCGGCCAGGCCAGGACGGCGGATCCGACGCCCACCACGGAGGGCAGCCCGAGCGCGCGCGCCAGGATCGCCGCGTGCGAGGTCGGGCCTCCCGCGGCCAGGCAGATCCCCAGCACGCGCCCCGGCTCGAAGGCGCTGGTCTGCGACGGGGACAGGTCGGGCGCGACCACGATCACCGGGTGCTTGGGGAGCGCGTCGGGCGCCTCGGTGCCGCCCGCGAGCACGCGGAGCACGCGCTCCACCACGTCGGTGAAGTCGCCGGCGCGGGCCGCCAGGAGCGGATCGGAGAGGCTGGCCACCGCCGCGGCCCGCTCCTCGAGCTCGGTCTTCCAGGCCCGCGCCGCGCCGCTGCCGGCATCGACCCGCGCGCGCGCCGCGCTGGCGATCTCGGGATCCGCCAGGAGCTCGACGTGCACGTCGAAGATGACCGCCTCCTCGACAGCGCCGCGGCCGGTGAGCCGGTCCCGCACCACCGTGAGCTCCGCGCGGGCCGCCGCCAGCGCGGCGTCGAGCCGGGCATGTTCCTCCGCCGGGGAACCCGCCGCGTCGCCGGCGTGCGCGCGCGCGGCGCGGAGCTGGTGGATCGGCCCGAGGGCCAGCCCGGGCGCCGCCGCGACCCCGCGGCAAACGCGCGGGTCCGCGCTGGGTGCCGCCGGTGCGGCCTGTGTGACCTGCGCGGGCGTGGCCTGGCCGTGCGTGGCCGTTCCGGGCGTGGCCGTCCCGGGCGGTGTGACCGGCTCCTCGCCGAGTCCCGCGGCCACGGCCGCGACCAGGGTTCGCAGCGCGTCCTCGCCATCGGCTCCCGCGGCCTCGATCCGGATCGTGCTGCCCGGCTGAACGCCCAGCGTGAGCAGCGAGGCCAGGCTCTTGCCGTTGGCCCGCTTGGCGCCGTGGTACACGCGGATGTCGCTCTGGAACCGCTTGGCGAGGTTCACGAACTCGCGGGCCGGTCGGGCGTGCAGCCCGGTCCGGTTCCGGATGACCAGCTCGGCTCCGTGAGCCGTGTCCGCGCTCGCCCCGGGCTGGTCGGCCCGGCTCGTCACGCCGGCTCGCCCTCGCCGCCCGCGCGGCTCAAGCATTCCACCACGGCCGCCGGATCGGTGGCCGCGAACAGCAGACGCGTGAGCGCCTCGTCCTCGACGACCTCGCCGAGGCGCGCGAGCACGTTGATGTGTTCGTCCCCCACCGCGGCGATCCCGATCACCAGGTAGGCCACCTCGCCGGGCTCCCACTCCACGCCCTGGGGCACCTGCAGCACCGAGATGGCCGTGCGGCGCACGAGCGATAGATCCTCGTAGGTGCCGTGCGGGATGGCCACGCCGCTCCCCAGGTACGTCGACATGGTCTGCTCGCGAGCGTGCATCCCGGCGATGTAGCCGGGCGCCACGCAGCCCGCACGCACCAGGAGCTCGCCGGCCAGGCGGATCGCCTCGCGCTTGTCGGTGGCCACGGCGCCGAGCTGGACGAGGTCGGGCGTGAGGACCAGCATGGCTAGCTCCACTCCACGACGTCGCCACCGGACGCGAGCGAGTGCACCAGCGTGTCGAACGCCGGGTCCTTGAGGAAGTGGTCGAAGGCGATCACCACGGCTTGGGGCGCCTGCCGCCGGATCACGTCGGCCAGCCCCCGGTGCACGACGACCACCTGGGCATCGGCCGCGACGGACCGCGCCGGCTTGTGCACCACCGTCACCTTGCCGTCCAGCTTGGCGGCCTTGAGCTTCTTCTTGAGCGCGTTCACGCACATCACGCTCGAGCCCATGCCGGCCTCGCACGCAACGACGATCGTGGTCACCTGTCCAGACGGGATCGAAACGGCCATGACGGATCTCCCTTGCTTGGGCTACGCGGCGGCGGTCGCCACCGGAGGCGCGGCCGCCTCCTCGTCACCGGCCGCCTCGCGAACCGGGAACATCTTCAGGATGAGGGAGCCGACCAGGAACGATCCCAGGGCTCCGACCAGGACACCGGAGAGCACGGCGACGTGTCCGCCCTTCGGAATGACGGCGAGGTAGGCGAAGATCGAGCCGGGCGACGGCGTCGCCACCAGCCCGGCGTGGAGGACGACGAAGCACAGGTCCGCCGCCATGCCGCCAACCCACATGGCGACGATCATGACCGGGTGGGCCAGCACGTACGGGAAGTAGATCTCGTGGATGCCGCCCAGGAAGTGCACCACCATGGCGCCCGGGGCCGACTGCTTGAGCAGCCCCTTGCCGGAGACGTAGAACGCCAGGAGCAGCCCCAGCCCAGGCCCGGGGTTACTCTCGAGCAGGAAGTGGATGGCCTTGCCCGACTTGGCGACCTCGGTGAGGCCCGCCGGCGCGAGGACGCCGTGGTTCAAGGCGTTGTTGAGGAACAGCACCTTGGCGGGCTCGATGATGATGTCCGCGAGCGGCAGGAGGCGGTTCGCCACCAGGGCATCGACGGCGGCCCCGAACGCGTTGCTGGCCACCTCGACCGAGGGGCCGACCGCCAGCTGCCCGAGCAGGACCAGCACCACGGACAGGATGCCGGCGCTGAAGTTGTTCACCAGCATCTCGAAGCCGGACGGGATCTTGTCCTCGAGGGCCGCGTCGAGCTTCTTCATCAACCAGCCGCCCAGCGGCCCCATGATCATGCCGCCGAGGAACATCGGGATGTCGGTGCCCACCACCATGCCCATGGTGGCGGCTGCGCCGACCACGCCGCCGCGCGTGTCGTAGATCAGCTTGCCGCCCGTGTAGCCGATGAGGATCGGCAGCAGGAACCGGATCATCGGGCCGACCAGCTGGACGAACTTCTCGTTGGGCAGCCAGCCGGTCGGGATGAACAGGGCGGTGATGAGGCCCCACGCGATGATCGCGGCGATGTTCGGGATCACCATCGCGGCCAAAAAGCCGCCCATGCGCTGCAGCCGTTCTCTCATCGCGGCCATGTCACCTGCTCCTTCGCTGGGTCGGGTCGCCCCGACTCGAGGACTGCCTTGCCCTGTTGCCGTCGCGTATCTCGGTAATCGATTACACGTGCTAGTCCCCTGAAATGTATCGTCTAATCAGGGGAACCATGCCCCGAAATGTAATCGATTACCTGACCGACGTCACGCTGTCATGAGCCCGAAACATTGTCAAGCGCGGCGTCCAAGCCAGGCCGATCGGCGCCGCAGCGTTCCGCTGCGATCCTGCCGCGCGCGCCCGACCGTCAGCTGCGCTTCGTGAACAGCTCGGCGGCCTCTGCCTCGACGATGGCCACCGCGTCACAGCAGCCCGCGCTCAGAGATGGTCCGACCAGCGATCGGCATCGTCCGTGCCGCTCAACCGGGAGCTCGACGCGTCGCTCGGCTGCCCTCGCACCGCCAGCATGGCACCGTGATGCCGGCGTCCGCGCGTTCGGTAGCACCCGCCGCCAACACGACACCGCCCGCTCGACCGCGAGTTCGACGCGCCGCTCGGCAGGCCCGGCGACACCCCGTCACCACGCTGCTTGCAGCACCGAGCACGCGTAGAACTAGCTTTTTTCGTGTCTTCGCGCTAGGTTACGCGAGGTAGTGGTTGCTTCGCACCGCGCATTCCCGAAATACTAAACGCTCTATGCCGGTGCCGCAGCTCACAAAAGCAGGACTGCTTCCGGTCGGCATTCATGACGCAACGTTGTCCGAGATTGAGCAAGCGTTCGGGCTCGTCAACGGCACCCGAATTGAACTTTTCAAGAACCTGAAGACCTTCTGTGAAGAACTCGCAGTGTTCGGATCCTTGATCAAGCAGATCTTCGTTGACGGAAGCTTCGTCACGAGCAAGCCAGTACCCGGAGATATCGATCTCGTGGTGGTTCACGACGAAGATGATTTTCTAGCCCTCGATGACCATCCGAACGCAGAATTCCTTTACGAGGACCGCGCATCTGATCGCTATCAGTTCGACCTCTTCGTCGAGTTTGACGCGGACACGATGGTGCGCACGTTTCAGAAAGTCTCAACCGAATTTGCGCTTGAGAATGGACTCGCCGCCGGACATCCGAAGGGTATTATTCGAGTGAAGCGATGACGGACTATCAGAACACAACGCGGGAGCAAATCAGGCTTGTGCAGCAAGGGCTGCTCAAGGTCGGACGATTGCGCTTCAATCACCCGGATCGGGAAGCATCGATCCGTCGTCGCGAACGTCCGTACGAGAGGATGCTCGAAGCGCTCTACGTGCGAGATTTGCCGCTAGCGAAAATTGGCGACGAGTCAGACCTGCTCATACACGTCAAGGGTCCTGGAGTCTCCGCGCCGACGCCGAAAGTGTCGATCTTGACGAAGATGCTCGCCGGTACTCGTGATCAGGTCACAAAGTTGGCCAAGCAACTAGCTCACGTCGATTCCTTGCGCGTTCCACCCGGGATGGACATGAACTTCGTCGGACTGGCCCGAGGGAGTTTGTTCATCGGATTTGCTGTCTCCAACGAGGCGGATGCGCAGCTGACGCGGCGAGCCGTTAGATTGTTGGGGGAAGCAAGCGTTCTCGTCTCGCAGGACAAGTCGCTAGAGGAAGTAGTAAGGGTCTTTGAAGATCCGGCCGAGCGCGACATCGCGGTGGCTGCGATTCGGCACCTGTCGCCATCAAATCGATCTCAGATCAACGAGGTCGAGCTGCTTGGAAGGTCCGTGACCAAGCCCGCTCAGCTTACGACCGAGACACGTCGACACGCCACGAGTCTCATGAGCCAGCCAGCGAAGTTCACGAAGGTAGTCCGCGCCGAATTCGTTGGAACGATTCGAGAGCTCGATCTCGATGAGAAACGATTCATGCTGCGAAATATTGATGGCTACAGCAACGAGATCCGTTGCGCGTACGAACTCGATGAGTCCGATGCACAAAACCTCATGAACCGTCGCATGCGCGTGAGGGGAAGCGCGGAACTCTCCAAGAGCGGACAGGTGAGCCTGCTGTGGGTAGATGATTTCGAGGAGATCGACGACTAGTCACCGCGATCGCCGGCAGTGGCATCGAGCAGCGCATAGCCGGCCATGGTTACACCGCAACAGGCGGGGCATCGGGGCACTCCACCCGGCGCCGTGTCCAGTGGCGCTGCCTCCATCTCGCTCGTTAGCTCACCATCTCCGCCTCATCTCCTGCCAACCGCCGTGCAACGAGCCATCTGTTTCACTGCCTCGGGGCGTGCAACGCAACAAGGGAGGGCGACAGGCGATCTTGCGCCATCACTGGGCGAGCCACGCGAGTATCCCACGCCGGACGCGGACGCCCTTCACGGGCTCGCGCCGGTGACGTGCGCGAGCCGCTCCTTGCGGAGCTTCGCGACCACGTGGACGTTGCGATCGGCGATCTCGGCGATCCGGTACTCCAGCGCCGTGCCGAAGATCGGCGCGATGGCCTCGGGCCCGAGCTTGTACTCGGCCTCGAGCCAGTCGGCGAGGTCGGAGGTGGCGCGGGCCAGCGCGGTGTCGAGCGAGCCGTCGAGGCCAAGCGCCATGAGGTACTGGTCGGTCTCGAGCCGAGGGCCCTTCCAGCGCTTGCCGCGCAGCACCTCCACCGAGATCTCGATGTCGAGCGAGGTCTCGAGCGCAGAGCCGGTGAGCTCGCCGTCGCCTTGCACCGCGTGGGCGTCGCCGACGTAGAGCAGCGCGCCGGGCACGCTGATCGGCAACAGGACGGTCGCGCCGTCGGTCACCTCCGCGAAGTCGAGGTTGCCGCCGAAGTAGTCCTCGTCGCGCGACGAGATCGGCGGCGAATCGAAGCGCGGCGCGACGCCGACGCAGCCGAGCATCGGATGGACCGGGACCGTGTAGTTCGCCAGCGCCGGGGGCGGGTCGGCGAGCCGCGCGAGCCCGGCCGCGCGGTCGAGCGTCCAGCGGAGCTGCGCCGGGGCGAGGCCCTTGAACTTCTCGGCCTGGGGCCGGGTCAGCGCTCGATCGACGAGCCGGCGCCCGCTGAACGCGTAGTCGCGGTTCAGGGTCAGCCGCCGGATCTTCACCGCGAGCACGTCGCCCGGCATGGCGGTCTCGACGTAGAACGGCCCGGTCAGCGGGTTGCCGCCGAGCACACGCGGCTTGCCGGTGGCATCGACCCCGGCCGCGTCGATGCTGGTGGTCTTGATGATATCGCCGGGCCACACCCGCAGCACCGGCGGCTCGACCGGCGAGAGAGCGCGCGCGAACGCGGTCGGCGTGAACGTGTGGGTCCGCGGTGCCGCCGGCCGGTTCGTGGGCATCCGCGTCGCCGTCCAGGTTGTGGTGACGTTGCGCTCGGCCTGCTTGCCGCGGCGCGTGGCCTGCCCGGCGAGGCCGTCGCGGCGGATCGCGCCCGCAAGCACGAGGCTGTCCGCCGGGTCGGTCGGCCGCACGGTCAGCGTGAGCTTCGCGCCATCGAGCGTGCCGGTCACCGGCAGGTCGTCGGTCGCGTCGGCGAGCGTGCCCGCGAGCGCGCGGCCCTCCTGCTTGAGGGTCAGCTTCGAGCCGCGGCCGAGCCCGAAGATCTGCTCCGTGAAGATCCAGTCGCCCGACAGATCCTCTGCGCTTGCCGGACCGGCCATCCCCACGAGCACGATTGCTGCAACGATTCCTCGCATCGAGGAACAGTACCGGAACGCTCGTGCCAGCGGCCTGCGCGGCGCGTGGAAGGAAGCCGGTGCCGGCCAGCTCCCGCGGGTCGCCACGGCCGAGCCATGAGCCGCATCCGGGACGCCGCCCGCGGCGGGCCCGGTGGGATCTGGGTCCGCGGCGCACGCGACGGCCGTCCCCCGACCAGCCGGGCGTGATCGCCGCCAAGGATCGCGCCGCAGCAACCCACCTGTTCGTCGCAAAATGATCGCCGGGTCACCGTCGGGGACCGCCATGCACCCGACGACCTGATTCCCCAGCCACTGGCGCCGCGGTCGAGGGCGCCACGCCCGGCACCGCTGCAGGCGCAGCGGTTGATCGAGCGCTATCGCGTGCTCGCGATGGCGCTGGCGACGCGCGCGCGCTGGCGATACAATGGGACAGCGGGCTGATCAACCAAGCACGGATGCGCAGGGCATCAGCCTCGTTCGCCCCGAGGGAACGGGTAGGGATGATCGAACGCAAGGATGAGCACAACGAACGGAAACATCTCCGCGAACTGCTCGAACACACCGGTGCAGCTCAGGCACGGCTGTAGCTCGCTGAAGAGATAGATGACGCCGATCGACCGGTCGCCGTCCACCAAGGACAGTCGGCGCGCAAGCTCCGAGAGAGCCTTGTACTCGGCGTCGGTATCCATGGGGCGATCCCACACCGGATCATTGGATGGTTCGAAAAAGCCACCCGCGGACCTCGGCAGCGGCAGCGGCGCCGATCCTTTGGCCTTGCTAGTTGCGTCGATCACGAATGGGGCCCTCCCAAACAAAGATCGATATTCCAATACTGCCACGTTGCTCTTTTCGACGGGCTTGTTCTTGAGATGATCCCTTCGGACCTGGCAGGCCATGTCGCGCAGCCGGCTGAACGCCGTCGGTGCTCCAGCGCGCGCGATCCCGGTGACGCGCGCGTGCACGAGACGCCGAACATGCTCCGACGGCAGTCGCCTCATCGGCCTCTATGCTTGCGCGTCCGCGTCGCTGAACCGGGCGGGACGCTGCAGCGACCAGGCCGCCGGCACGACGACACGAAGCCACCAGTCGAACAGGTCTCTTCTACCGGCGCTGCCTGGAAACATCGCATAGCCTTGCAGGCAGTCATCCACCATCTCTGCGAGAGCGTCCCGGACGCGGCTGCGGTCGGTCAGTCGTGCTGCGTTGCGTACGACGTCGATTGCCTCTGCCACGGCCTGCGGGACGCGCGGACCTTCGATGTGATCACCGAGCAGCGCTGGCGCCGACGGAGACGACAGCCATCCGTCGAGCGCGGCGAGTACGGCTTGGGCGGTTGCCATGGCTGCCGGCCAGTGTCCGGAGATCGTCCGGAGCACCTCGATGAGCAACGCACGCCCCATGTGCCCGAGGCGCCTCCATGCCTGGTCATTTACCCGAGGGTCGCCAAATGCGTTCAAGATCTCGTCGATGATCGGCTCGAGCTCCCTGGCAGGACGATCATCGACAGCCTCGTAGAGCTCCGGGTAGCGCGCACCGGCAGCATCACGGATCAGAGGCTCCAGTGAGTGCTGATAGTGCCACAGGGGCCTCAGCAGGCTCGCAAGGTTGGGGGCGTTGCGATACATGCTCTCTGCTGCCTTGTACGACAACAAGAACACCGTGGCTGAGTCGTCCTCGAGTCGCGATCTAAGTCGATCGACCCTCCGCCATAGCTCGGGATCCTCGGAGCTGCTCGCGACGACAACGGTCACCGGATGATGCTCGCGCAACGCGTCTCGTCGTCGACGAAGCTGCCCGTCGAGTTCGGCTTCCACGAACGAGATGTTCATCTCGGCGAGCGTCGTCCGCAGTTCGCTGGCAGCGATGTCCATCGTCGCCGGTTCTACCACCAGCACGCTGGCGAGTTTCTTGCGCGGTGTCAGTGTTCGGCGCACGAAGTCGCCCGGCGACGTCTGCGGCAATGGCGACACATGCGGCAGCGGAGTATTCATGTGCCTGCTCCCAGAGCCGCCAGGAGCGGCTCGATAGTTGGATGCACGGAGTAGCGCTTGGTGATCCCTGGATACTCGATGATGCGCTGACTCACGAGGAGCGCGAGGTCATCGTCCGTCGTCGGCACGAAGACCTTGTGCTGCCGGAGCATCTGGAGCGTACGGAGTTCGTTGCTTCGGAGCCCGAACATCAGCGTCCGACCGAACGCATCTACAGAGCGCATGATGTGCGTGTCGCTCACGGTTTCGGCGCCGGTCACGAAGGCTTCTTCGATCGCGCCGCGGGTCAACTCGAGGAGGTCCCGTAGGATACCGCCGCACCAGCGGATGAGCGTGCTCCTCGCCTGCGGGTCGACGATGTGTTCGTCCGCCCGCCTGACGAGGACCTGATCCAGAAACCGGCTGGCCGTACCGTCGCCATCCCAGACGTCGATGGCGGGAACGGTGTGGAGCTGATCAAAGATGTCGACGATCGCCCGGTTGGGCCCGTACAGGATGCGGCCGGGCCCCACAATGGCCAGGCCGATCTCCGCCTGTTGCAGCGCTCGAACGTCTTCGACGGCGGCTGTTTGAAATGCTTCCACATCATCGAGGCGATCGAGCGAATCGAACAGGATGACGAAGTGTTGTGCTTCTGCCGGCAACGCAGCGGTCAGGGTCTTGAGTGCGGCGATTCGCTCCTTGATGCCGGCTGGTAGCGGTGGCCGTGGCTGGGTCAGGACTCCCTGATGATGAACGTAGTCACCAGGTTCCCAATCGGAGTCGTCGTCGGATTCGGAATAGTCGTTGCCCGGATGATAGGGAACAAACTCTGCATGTCCATACGCCCATCGCGAGAACTGCTTGCACGTGGCCCTCACGGTCGCGTCCCCGTGGTTCTTCAGCAGCCTGGCGAGCTCAAGCCCGGCGAGGACGAGCAGGACACCGACGAGGTTCTTGTCGAGATCATGCCGGCGGCTGACATCGACATAGACTGCACGCGTGTCCCCGGTGGAGTTCAGAAGTTCTGCGGCCCTGACGAGCTCTGTGGTCTTCCCGGCACCTACGCTTCCGACGATCAGGTGCGCGGACTTCGGTGCCAGCCGTAGCCTGGCCGCCAGCCGCTCGCCGATCGCGCGACCCGGAGGAGGGACATACAGCTCATCGCGCAACGCGCGGACGCGCGTCGCTGCCGGGTCAAGGCGCTCGAAGTAACTACGAAACAGGTCTAACCTGGAGACCACGCTGGCAAATTAGCACGCGGACAGGAACTTGCGCCGCACCGCAAACGTGCCGATCGCTACGTCCATGTAGCGCGGCTCGTTCCCAAGTTGGAAGCGTCCCTCCGCGGCCGACAACCGTTCCGGCGCACGTGGCGGTTCCGCTCGATCGAGCCGCGCGCCTGAGCCCTAACATCAATAGATATCAAATACTTAGCATGCTGACCCCGCTTGACCGCATGACGGCCGGCAGGTAGGATCCCATCGCCGCGCCGTGTACCTGCAAGATCTCATCTGCGGCTAGGACGTACGTCATCGCGGCATCCGCCTGGGAAGCCGCGATCAAGATCGCCCTGGGTCGCTTGATGCGTCCCGAGCCATTCGGCTGCGGCATCGCCTTCAGCGGATTCCGGCGTCTCGCGATCTCGTTCGAGCACACCGAGGCCGCCGCGGCGCTTCCCCGCCATCACGGCGATCGGGTCGATCGCATGCTGGTAGCCCAGACCCAGCGGACGGGCTGTACGCTGGTGACGCACGACCCCTTACTGCGCTCGTATGACGTTGCGACGTTGTGGACGTCGATCCTGGAGCGGCGGTGCCGACCGGCTGGCATCCTGGCTCCGATCATGAACCAACGGCGTGACGTCGAGCTAGATCCTGTGGCGTCGGGCCCGGCCGGCTCCGCTGGCCGCAACGTGGTCGCCGTGATCGGGATCGATCGCTACCAGAGCTGGCCACGGCTCACGAACGCGGTGGCGGATGCGCGCGGCGCGGCGGCCTTGTTCGGGCGACTCGGATTCGAGCAGATCACCGCGCCGCTGCTCGATGACAGCGCGACTGGCAAGGCCATCCTGGAGCTGGTGACGGACGACCTGAGGGCGCTGCGCCCGGCCGACAGCCTCGTGCTGTTCTACGCCGGGCACGGCAGCACCCGGCTCCACGACCTCGGGAGTCGGGTGGTCAAGACGGGGTACTTGATCCCGGCCGACGCGTCTGACCGGGCGGCCACGTGGATCGAGCTGGATGCCTGGTTGCGCGCGGTGGCGCTGCTGCCGGCGAAGCACATCCTGGTGATCCTCGACGCATGCCACAGCGGGATCGCGCTCGGCCCGATCATCAAGTGGCGGGGAAGCGCGGCGCCGGACACGCCGCTGCGGGCGCTGCAGGCACGCCGCAGCCGGCGGATCATCACGTCCGCGCTCAACGATCAGCGGGCCCTCGACAGCGGTCCGATGCTCGGACATTCGCTGTTCACCGGCTGCCTCATCGAGGGGCTCACCCACGACCTCGGGCGAGCCGGCAGTCGAATCGCCACCGGGTCGGATCTCGGGCTGTACCTGCAGGACCGCGTGGCGTCGTATTCGGAATCGAAACAGACGCCGGACTTCGGCGCGTTCGACCTGGACGATCGCGGCGAGATGGTGATCTCGCTCGCCGGTGAGCAAGCGGAAGACCCGACGCACACGGACTTCGAGCCGCCACCTTGGCCGGACCCCGAGCCCGAGCCCGAGCCCGAGCCCGAGCCCGAGCCCACCCCGGCTCCCGATCACGACGCAGGGGTCACGCTCACCGACCTGGAGGGCACGCCGACACAGATAAAATGGCAGTATCCAACACCGAGCCCATCGCCATCGGACAGCCGAAGGTCGGCGGCGAACACCCAGAAGATAGTGCGCAGGCGCAACAACGCAGGCGGACGTTCGAGGCGATGGCTGATCCTCGTCGGGGCGGCGCTCGCGTTCGTGGTGTTCGCTTACCGCATGCTTCGATGAGGAGCCGGGAGGCGCCATGGTTCCCCTCCGCGGTCCCGGCTCGCGCTTCTTGACGGGCACGATCAGGCCGGGGTGCCGGGCTGCGCCTGGGCAATCACGCGCGCGACCAGATCGTCCCGAAACCGCTCGAGTTCCTCGATCTCCGACGCTGGCCATGCCTGCGCCGCCGCGACACGGCGGAGCGGCAGGCTCTGCGCTCCCCACGCGAACGTCAACGGCGAAAACCCGGCATCCTGGCCGGGGCAGTCGCGTAACGCGCGAACCAGATCGACGCCGGATTCGACCAGGGCGCGGATATCGACCAGGTCGCGGAGCTCCGATCGGCTCACGAGCGCGCACAGCTTGTTCACGAGGAGCTGATGCGGGGTCTCCACCATGATCGTTGCGCCACCGAGCGCGAGCGGTTGGGCAGGCTCGGCGATCGGAGTCGGATCGGCAACCAGATCAACGATGACGGAGTTCGCGCCTTGGCGCACGTCGAGCTGTGCAAACATCGCAGACGTGTGCAGGGGGACGACGCTCATGCCTGCTGCCTGCAGCGCATACGTCGCGTCCGCGACGATCGATCCGAGCGCCTGCTGGTGATGAAAGAACAGGTCGAGATCGCGCGTCTCGCGGTGCTTCGTGTGGAACCCCACGAGCGCACCACCGCCCGTCAGCGTCCAGGTCGGCTGCATGCCGGACAGCACCACGAGCACCTGCTCTTGAACGGCCGACAACCTACTCGGCGGCATCGGGGAGCGCATTCCAGCGGCCGAGCAGCCACAGCCAGAACTCGCGGCTACGGCCCAGATAGCGGACGACGAGCGGAAACAGCGCCGTGATCTCGGGCAACGTGACGAACGTGAACACGTCGTCGGGCTTGGCCTGACGCATCAGCTTGCCGAGGTAATAGGCGCGGACCTCTGGATCGGGATCGCCGAGGCGCGCGCGAAACCCGTCGATCGTGAGATCCTCGTCCCACAGGAAATACGGGCGCCCCCTCACGTCGACCATGCGGTCGGGTGGCGTTGGCGCGAGCAAGGACATCGCGCGACTATACCGCTTACCGCTGGGCCGCGCGGGATTCCGTTGACCCGCAAGGATGACTAGCGCCGGGCTCTCCGGCGGCTGATCAGGAGCCCGGCGCTGATCGCCACGAGCCCGAGCATCGCCCCGAAGCCGAAGCCCTGGATCTTCTTTTCCGGCGGCGTCGCGAACTTGCCCCCACCGGGCGGCGATGACGGCGACGAAGGCGACGGCGCGTCGGCCTTCCTGAGGTTGATCTCCCACAGGTCGCGCTTGATCACGCTGGCGACCTCGAGCTTGCCGCGCGGCGCGAAGGCCAGCTTGCTCGCGGCGATCGTCGGCTGGTAGTTGCCGTCCGGAGGGCCGCCCCACACGCCGCGCACCGGCTTCTCGCACCTGATCGGCCCGGTCCACCAGTGGCGGATCGCGTAGCGCGCCTGGAAGAAGTTCTGCGCCGACGGGATCGCGCCGTACTCGAGGCCATTCTTCGACCACTGCTCGCGCCCGCCGGTGACCGGCTTGGCCTCGCGGAACCGCAGGTCATCCTTCATGTCCGACTTGCCGTAGCGCGCGTGCAGCCGGGTCAAGACGAAGTTGCCCTGGCCGATCCGGCCGCCGACGATGTCGCCGCCGAGCGTCATGAGATCGGGGTTGGAGATGTCGGCGTCGGTGCATGGATCGCAGTGGTAGTTCGGCACCGCCGTCCACGCGTACTCGGTGACGACCGCGCCCGGCGAGGCCTCGACCGTCTTGTCGAACAGCGCAGCGTAGAACTCGGCGAACCGCGCCTTCACCGCCGGCTTGACGTCGAAGTTGGTCGGGATGAACACGTTCTTGTAGTTCGCGACTTCGTAGCGCTTGTCGGCCGAGATGATGTTGACGATCAGATCCTGCTTGCCCGACGAGTTCGCCATGCCCAGCCGGATCGGCAGCGTGAAGTCCTCGCTGTCGTAGTGGAACCGGATCGGCGACAGCGCCGCGTGGCCGTCCTGCATCGTGACCTTCTTCGGGTCGACCTTCGCGACGAAGAACTTCGATCCACCCTCGACGTACGGCCGGAGCAGCGGCTCGGCCCCCGGCGGGATCTTGTAGTGGTTCTGCGTGAGCCAGGTCTCGAGGCCCGTCGAGTCGGTCGCCGACAGGATCAGGATCTTGTACTCGGCGACGTCGAACTTCGCCTCGATCTTCACCGACGACATCGGGTCGGCCGCCATCTTGTCGTCCGCCGGTCTGGACGCGCTCGGCGCGCCACGCCCCATGGCCCGCTCGGTCATCGGCCTCGGCATCGGGCACGGATCCTGTTCCCAGTACTCGACCAGGCGCGGCGAGCCGAGCGAGTCGGTGTGGTCGAACACGGTCTTCGGCAGCGTCTTGACGTCGGGCTCGTGGAGCACGACCGGGACCGGGATGACCATCGCGAAGTCATCGAGCGGGCCCTTGTAGTCGTTCTGCATCGACAGCACGGTGCGCGTGCCGTCTCGCATCAAGACGACGTTCGTCGCGTCGTTGAACATCTTCTCGCCGGACCCGCTGACGTAGAAGCCGCAGAACGCGTGTGCCGCGCCAGCGTGCGCTGCGATGGTCATGGCCGCGGCGCCGATCGTGATCCCTGAATGTCTCATGAGCTCCTCGGGTGAATCTGTGGCCTTCAACGCTTCGTAGAGACGACCGGTCTACGGTGCCTGGGATCGAGGACGAAGCAAAGCCGCGCCTCCATGTGTGCAGGCGCTCACCCGCACTGGCGAGTCCAGGTAGTCGTCACGAACTGCCATGGACTCTCCTGGTTTTCCCCATGAGGTGGTTTCACGCGTCGCGCCGCCGCCCGGTCGGGGGTACGCTTTCCACGTCGGGTGACCCGTCCGGTCACGCGGTCTCACGCGGTCTCACGCGGCTTCTGCGGATCTACCTCCTTTGCGATCCGACGACGGCTCTGCGAACATCCGGGCCGAGTATTCGCGGTCCATTGCACCGTAAGGATGTCCATGTACAAGAACTATCGCAACGTAATCATCGTCGCCACGCTGCTGGCCGGTGGCATCACCGCCGGCGGCTGCGATGCCCAGGCGCCGGGGGCCGGGAGAGATCCGGGGGGCGAGCGATGGATCGCGGTGTTCCCGGGCAACGCAGAGCCGGGCCTCCGTGACGTCGCCGTTCCGATCTGGGATCGCGAGGAGGGCATCGTCATCACCGGCGCCTCGGGCGCCCAGCTCGACGCGCTCCGCGCCCGGGGCATCGAGCCGAGCTTCAGCGCCCCCGACAACGGCGAGGGCATCCACGTCCTCAGCTACGATCGCTTCTTCACGCCGCCCGAGCTCCCCGACGCGATCCCCTCGCCGATCAACGATCACGCGATGCTCTATCTCCTGCCCGCCGGGCGGGAGATGGCGCTGCCGCACCTCAAGCTGCACGGGCTGTTCCACGGCGTGCCGCGCGTCGCGCTGGCGCCGATCGCCCCGCCTGCCGCCGACCTGGCGCGCGCGGCCGGCCCCGCGCCGCTGGCCCCCATCGGGCTGGTGCAGCAGATCGTCGACAGCACCAGCCAGGCGAGCTGGTTCCAGTTCGTCCGCGACCTGTCGGGCGACAGCGACGTGACCATCCCCGGGTTCTGCACCGCCTGCCGCATCCGCACCCGCGCCTCCAATTACATGTTCCCGATCAACAACACCGGCAACCCGCTCGGCAACCCGTTTGCGACCGAGTACCTGGAGTACCAGGCCGCGGGCTGGGGCTTCACCGGCGCGAACGCGGTGCGCGAGAGCTACACCTCGGCGAACTCGGGCTGCACCGCCGCCCAGGGTTCGCTGACCTGGCAGAACGTCGTGTTCACGCTGCCCGGGCAGATCGACTACGCGCAGGACCAGCAGGTCATCTTCCTGGTCCATTACGACACCATCTCCGAGAGCGCCGCCAAGGACGCCAACAGCGCGCCGGGCGCCGACGACGCGATCTCGGGCGGCACCGCGCTGCTCGAGGCGATGCGGCTGTTCAAGGACTACGCCTGGCAGCACCCCGTGAAGTTCCTGTTCGTCAGCGGCGAGGAGGTCGGCCTGTGCGGATCGACCGCCTATACCCGCATGCACCCGACCGCGCCGATGTGGCGCGTCCTCAACATGGATCAGACGGCGTTCGACGGCAACAAGAACGGCCTGATGAACCTGTACAACTGGAGCACGACGAGCTGTCCCTCGTGCGTGGCGTTCGGCGACGCGTTCGTCCAGGCCAACACCGACTACGGCAACATCATCGATCCGGCCAAGATCGTGCGCAACACGACCAAGATGTGCCAGACCGACCACTGCCCGTTCTGGAACGTCGGCGTGACCGCCATCGATCTCAACGAGGATCTGACCAACAACGATATCTGTCCGTGCTTCGATCAATTCCAGTCATCGACCTGCCGCGACAGCGTCACGCAGTTCTATCCCACCACCAGCACCACGTTGATGTTCGATCAAAACTTCTCGTGGCCGACCGAGAAGGCGGCCATCGCCCTCATCGCCCACACGGCGACGCCGCTGTATGCCTGCCCGGCCGCGGGCGCGACGGTGAGCGCGGCGCAGGACGCCCAGCAGGTGCAGGTCACCTGGGCCGACGTCCCGCCGGTGACCAGCTACGTCGTCGAGCGGGCCAGCGGCGGCTGCGGCGGCAGCTTCGCGGGCATCGGATCCACCGCCACGCCGTCGTACACCGACACGGCCGTCCTCGCCGGCGCCACCTATGGCTATCGCATCCGCACCTGCCCGTTCCAGGTGAGCAACTGCGCCGCGGTGACCATCCAGACCTCCGGCACCGCCACCACCACCACGCTCGCCGCGTCGCCGAACCCGTCGGCGCAGGGCCAGCCCGTCACGTTCACGGCCACCGTGGCGGCCACCGGCGGCGGGACGCCCACGGGCCAGGTGACCTTCCTCGACGGCGCCACCACGCTCGCCCAGGCGGCCCTGGTCGGCGGCGTCGCGGTCTACAGCACGCCGGCGCTCGGCCTCGGCAGCCACGCGATCACCGCGAGCTATGGCGGCGACGCGAGCTTCGCCGCGAGCAGCGGCGGCGCGACCCAGGTCGTCAACGCCGCCACCGTCGTGACGTTCACGTCGATCGCCGGGCAGGACGGCTGGGTGCTGGAGTCGACCGAGACCTCCGGCGTGGGCGGCTCGATCAACAGCACCACGAGCAACGCCAGCGGCCTCCGCGTCGGCGATGACAACAGCCGGCGCCAGTACAAGGCGGTCGTCGCCTTCGACACCTCGGCGATCCCCGACGGCGCCACCATCGTCTCGGCGAAGCTGCGGCTGCTCCGCGGCACGGTGAGCGGCACCAGCCCGTTCTCGAGCTTCGGCACCTGCTGGGTCGACGTCCAGCCGGGCGGCGGGTTCTCGGGCTCGACCACGCTGCAGACCGGTGACTTCCAGGCGGCGGCGACGGCCGTGCAGGCGGCGAGCATGAGCACCCCTGCCTCGAACGGGACCTGGTCCGAGGGCAACCTCAGCGCCTCGGGGCTCGCGGCCGTCGACAAGACGGCCACCACGCAGCTCCGCGTCTACTTCAACCTCGACGACAACAACAACTCGACCGCCGACTACGTCGGGTTCTACGCGGGCGACAACGCGACCTGGGGCAACCGCCCGCAGCTCGTGGTGACCTACTACTGATCGGCAAGCCGACGGTCCGGCTCAGTAGTTCGAGCCGGTCGCGGACGACTTCCAGACGGCGTTGTAGGTACAGATCCCGCTGGCGTTCCACGAGATCTGGAACCACTCGTTCGTGGTCGAGAAGAAGTTCGCGAACTCGAGGGTCGTCGGGTTGCTCGGGATCGAGCACGTGTACGACGCGCCGCCGTACCTGGCGACGAACGCGATCCCGCCCGTCATGGTCAGCAGGAAGTCGACCTGTGCGGTCGGATCGGGCGAGGTGCGAAACCCTCGCTGCGTCCCGTAACAGGTCCCCGCGCCGGTCGCATCCTTGCTACAATAGGCGATGTCGGTGATCACGTTGCCCGCATAGCTCGGAGCTGCCGCCCCGGCCACGCCCAGAACTGCCACGATGCCTGTCTTCAGCATTGGACTCATCATCTTCTTGTCTCCATTCTGATCCCCGTAGGGATCGGTTGCCTTACCCAGCGTGCACCTGTGCCCACCTCGCGCGGCGCAGGTCAGGGATAGAGCGCGTGCGGGTCCACCGCGACGATCTCGTCCCGGTTGAGGGCCGCGGCGATCCGCGCGTGCAGTTGATCGCGCTGCTCGGTGGTCGCGGTCGCCAGCTCGCCGCGGAGCGTGTTCAGATCGTCGGGCGTGATGCGCCCGCGATGGATGACGTCGTCGAGGGTGCGATTGGCTTGCTCCGCGGCTTCCGTGCTGGCCGCGGCGGCCGCCTCCGCCACGCGCGTCGCCGGTGCCGGGTCGCCGGCCGGCGGCGAGCCGAGGGTAGCGTGCAGCTCGTTCGCCAGCTGCCTGGCAAACATGGGGCTCAGGTAACACGACGCGAGCGATGGCGCGGGGAGCGGAGGCGCGTGGCCGGCGCGGCTGAGCTCACTCGACAAGGCGTCGATGCGATCCCCCAGCTGGTGATTTTGCCAGACCATGAAGACGCCCGCGCCTGCCGCCATGATCCCCACCAACCAGTTGAGCTTCGTCATGCCGTACTCCTGTCGTCATCTGGAGCAGCGCACCATGACGTCGTGACGTCGATGTGCGTTGCACCGCGAAGGAACGTTGATCGCCAGCCCGTGTATGACGAACGCCGTCGGCGTGATTTTCAAACTGCTTTCTGCACGCACGTTGCCGCGCACAGGCGCACGGCCGCGGCGGGGCCGTGTGCGGGAAAGTTCGGCCAGAGCGAATGGCAGCTCCGGCCACGAGGTTCGCACCGTCGCCCCGCGGTGCGTGTGGCCTCGGGCACTAGCGCAGCGTCTTGACGATCTCGAGCGCCTCGTCGACGTGCTTGCCGAACCGCACGCTGGACTCGAAGCGGTGGCGCACCACGCCCTGCTTGTCGAACACGAAGGTGACGCGGCCGGGGACGAGCCCGAGCACGTTGCGCACGCCCCAGCTGGCGGCGATCTTGCCGTCCGGATCGCTCAGCAGCGTGAACGGCAGGCGGTGGTGCTCGCGGAACTTGGCGTGCGAGGCGGCGTCGTCGCGCGAGACCCCGATCACCTCGGCGCCCGCCGCCAAGAAGTCTTCGTAGTGATCGCGAAAGCTGCACGCCTCCTTGGTGCAGACGTAGGTCTCGTCCTTGGGGTAGAAGTAGACGACCAGCGGCTTGCCGATCCGGTCGCGGAGCTTCGTCGGCCCTTCGGGGCCTACCAGGGTCGAATCCGGCATCGCATCGCCGGGGCTCAGGTTCGCCATGGCGCCGATCATTAGACGACCGGGGCGCCGATCGCCAGGCCGGCGGCTGTTCTACGAGCGAGTGTGGTAGGAATCTCGAGGATGTGGCAGCCACCCGAGCGCATCAAGCACGAGCGTCCGGCGGCGGCGGCGCCCAGCCGCGAGGAGGCCGCCCGGGCGTTGCTGTTCCAGCCGATCGAGCTCGGCCCGCGCATGGCCAACACCCGCACCTGGATTCCGGCGATGGTGCCGTGGCGCGCGACCGAGGACGGCTTCGTCACCCCGGACGTCATCGACTGGTACCGGCGGTTCGCCGAGGGCCGGCCCGGCGTCCTGGTCGTCGAGGCGACCGGGATCCGCGACATCCCATCGGGGCCGCTGCTCCGGATCGGGCACGATCGGTTCTGCGACGGCCTTTTGCGGCTCGTCGAGGCGGTCCGCGAGGCGTCCGGCGGCGAGACGCTGTTCCTGATCCAGCTGATCGACTTCCTGGCGATCCGGCGGCGGCCGGCCCGCGACAAGTACTTCGGCCGCTTCCTCGCGGTCACCCGGCGGCACCGCGACGCGCTCGAGCGCCTGACCGGCGATCCCGAGGTGCGGCTCGCGAGCGACGAAGCGCTGCGCGGCAAGCTCGCCGCGCTCGCGGACGATGACCTGCCATACGTGCTGTCGGCGCGCGAGCTCGAGGATCTGGCGCGCGGCTACCGCGAGCGCGTCACCGATACCCACCTGCCGCACATCCAGGAGCTGCCCCAGGTGTTGCCGGGGCTGTTCGCCGATGCCGCCGACCGAGCGATGCGCGCCGGGTTCGACGGCGTCGAGCTGCACTTCGCGCACGCCTACACGATGGCGTCGTTCCTCTCGGCGCTCAACACGCGCGACGATGGCTACGGCGGGGCGCGCGAGCATCGCATGCGGCTGCCGCGCGAGGTCGTGGCCGCCGTGCGTACCCGGGTCGGCCCGCGCGGCGTCGTGGGGTGCCGCTACCTCGGCGACGACGTGGTCGAGGGCGGCAACCACCTGGCCGATGCGACGTGGTTCGGGGTCGAGCTCGCCCGGGCGGGCCTTGCCTTCCTGTCGATCTCCAAGGGCGGCAAGTTCGAGGACGCCAAGCAGCCCAAGATCGGCTGGTCGGCCTATCCGTACACCGGGCGCTCGGGCTACGAGTGCATGCCGACGATCTACAGCGACGCGAAGGGCCCGTTCGCGCGCAACGTGAGCCTCGCGGCGGCGATCCGCACGGCGGTGCGCGGCGCCGGCTTCGCCACGCCGATCGTCACCGCGGGCGGCATCTGCGAGTTCGACCAGGCCGAGGCGGTGCTCCAGCGTGGCGAGGCCGACATCATCGCGTCGGCGCGTCAGAGCCTGGCCGACCCCGACTGGTTCCTCAAGATCCGGCAGGGCCGCGGCGGCGAGATCCGGCGCTGCGAGTTCACCAACTACTGCGAGGCGCTCGACCAGCAGCACAAGCAGGTCACCTGCAAGCTGTGGGATCGCGAGGCGCTCGACGCGCCCGACGTCACGCTCGCCAGCGACGGCAAGCGGCGCCTGATCGCCCCGCGCTCGCTGGTCCGGCGCTAGGAGCAATGCCGGTCAGTTAGCGCGCCTCACCGTCGAGGGGCGCTTGCGCGCATAGTTGCTCATTTTGATCTTCACGGCA